>JANHFM010003302.1:386647-399593 GCA_032468115.1 Grayia smithii | reverse complement strand
TTAATGTATCCTTTTTTGTTAAATTATTTTTCAATTTCTAATTTTTATTTTCTGTATGTTTTTTAACCTATGTGAGCTCCCCTGAGTCGTTCGGGAGTAGGGCGGCATATAAATCTAAATAAATAAATTTATTAGAATCGTCATATTTTAATAAGGATTCCTTGTGATCACTTTGGTATTGGAGATGCAATTCAGGAATCAGAATGTGAACTAATATGAATTCCAATTTGTCCTATTATGCCACATTTGGGGCTCAGATTAAGAGGATTATTAATTGTGTTAAACATGTGAATGTTCTTAGCTGTATCCATAGGTTTGGAAACTATCAAGGCATCCAGAATTAAGGATATTTGTAGTATAAGACCTGGCTCGAAAGTTGTTATTTTTATGTAGTCCTGGAGGCAAAAATGTATACTTAACTGGCAGCAATGGATTGTTCTTTTGTGTTGTTTGTCGCATTTGGATTAGACAAGAGAGTTCTGATAAAGAGAAAAGGAAGATAGCCTTTTAGCAATCCTAACAATTTTTCTTTATATAACTAACAAAGCCTTTATTTCCCAGCATCATCAATTCTGAGGTTATATTGCATAGTTAATACTGTTGCAGTATTATTTTTTTGTTAATTTTATATAATTTATATAATATACAAAATTTATATAAAGATAATTAATTTTATATAACATAAAAATATTTCATTTTCCTACATGACTAAAAACACATTCTCAAATAATGACAAATTATATATCAAAGGGGTTACTAAATTCCAAATTCTGAATTAGCAAAATTAATTTCTTAGTAATTGGAATAGAAGGTCTACTTTAAAAATGATACTTTTTAGAAACTGATGCATGTTAGTTTACCTGTGAAATGTAGACTGTTGACTTTACTTTTAACATGATGCTCATGCTTTCACAGGGCCAACCAGGGTCGCCTTCTTGATTACATTATACAATGGGGAAATCTCACTGAAGGGAAGATCAAGCTGTATCTGCGGGAGATTCTGGAAGCTGTACATTATCTTCACAATTGCAGAATAGTACACTTGGACCTAAAGGTGAACTGGGCAATGGCCACTGACATCAAAATATTTTTAGAGCATTTAAAATGTTTTTACTTGAGGATGTCTCGTTTTTGTTTAGAAACAAGCATTCAGCAAGCATATTATTGCCATCCAACACCATTAAATTTTAGAAGCTATTGACCACTTTCCCAGTTACTTCTTGTTTAAAATTTAATGTTGCTTAGTTCAGTAAATGTATGTTACGATCAGCAAGCTGAAATGCCTTTGTTCTATTATGCCTATGCATGGATATTTTTCCTTTTCATAGCTGACCTTTTTAAAAATATTCATTTGGCTAATGTTATTTTGCTTCAAAAAACAAAAAATGCAAACAAAATATAAAGTAACACTGTTAGAATTTGATCGGGTTTAACATAGCTGAAAATTTGTTTTCTCTTTCAGCCCGAAAATATTCTGGTGGATAAGAGTTTGGCCAAAGCAACAATCAGATTGGCTGACTTTGGAGATGCAGTTCAGCTCAACACTACTTATTATATCCACCAGTTATTTGGGAACCCAGAATTTGCAGCTCCTGAAATTATCCTTGGAAATCCCGTCTCCCTGACCTCAGATGTGTGGAGCATTGGAGTGCTCACATATGTCCTCCTTAGTGGTGTGTCTCCTTTCTTGGATGAAAGTGTAGAGGAAACCTGCCTGAACATTTGTCGCTTAGACTTTAGCTTCCCAGATGACTACTTCAAAGGAGTAAGCCAGAAGGCCAAAGATTTTGTATGTTTCTTATTGCAGGATGACCCAGCCAAGCGTCCTTCTGCTGCACTGGCCCTCCAGGAGCAATGGCTGCAGCCAGGCAGTGCCAAAAGTGCTGACAGCATTGACATAGCCAGACTGACTTCATTCATTGAGCGGCGAAAACACCAGAACGATGTTCGACCCATTCGTAGCATTAAAAACTTTTTACAGAGCAGGCTCTTGCCAAAAGTTTAACCTATCTTTGATGTTCTCTCTCATTCTCTTTCACCTGTCAGTTAAACTGAGGATGAAGCTCTCCTGCCAATCAGCTGTTCACTTGAATTTGGGGTGAAGATGATTTTTAAAATCAGCTGCTAGCATGGTTCATCGTGTGAAAATGTATTCCAAGTAAATCTGCACACGATTATACTTGTGACTAGCAGTATAAAACTACGTTGGGGTGGAGGACTACAACACTGTACTCTGCAAAAGGCAATGAAGAACATTACAACTTATAATAGTATTTTATTCAGGTTTCTGCAAAAAAAAAAAAAAAAAAAAACTTTTTTAAAAAAAAAGTCAAATGAGAATTAAAATTTTGCGAATGACCTTAAATAGAATTTTCAAGATTTTAGACAAAGGAACTATGCCTATGATCAAAGCACTGGTGTTAAAAGACAAAATATGGACACTGACACTTAAAAATGAATTAATGAAATGGCTGTCCACCTAGATGGTGCCCATTTTGGACCATCTAGTTTTTGTTTTCATTTTTGACTTGGACATAGAGCTTTCCAGTTGCCTCGCCTGTGTATATCTTGCATAGCAGTGCACTGAGACCAGGCTCAGCTTTTAAGTGCATCCAACCTCAAGATTTTTGCATACAGATAGAATGAACCATTTTGCTCTGATAAAATGTAGGCCTTACTTGTAAATAGACTATTACCTGCCTTCAATCTGTGTCTCTATTTTTTCCCCTCCTTTCCTTCCTCCTAAATGGTGGTATACCACTGTGCGGGTCTTTAGTTCAGGTCAGCTTTGGCTGGACCTATCAGAAAAGGACTCCTGAGTTTGGTAACAAATAGGCCAATCTCTACCATCAAGCAGGAAACAGCAGGAAGATAATACTGTAAATGCACTCACTTTGGGATTTTTTATTTTATTTTATTTCATATCACGTGCAATGTTGTGGCTTTAACATTTTATGCAACTATTTATGAGACCTTCAGTTGTAACTGTAATAAATATATAGAAAAAAAGCACATTCATAGTACGGTGAGCTTTATGACTTTGTGCTTGGAAATTCCAGGGTCGGGGTGGGTGAAGGTTTATCAATATGTTGTAAACTAGTTGAACTTGATGCTTATCTTAGAACTTTGTTAAAAGGTCAACCTGGTTTTAAAAGATTGTAAAATTATTTTCATCTCTTGAAAAACAAAACTGGATTTTAAAAATGGGGAATGTTTTATTGAAGTTTGGTTTGGTTTGGTTGGTTTGTTGTTCAAAATGCCAAAGTATTATTTTCCCCCCAAAATTAATTTCTATTTTATAGAATGTTCAGATTTGTCTACTGCTTTTTCTACAATACTAAGCAAAATTTGTGTTCTTCAAAGAAAATGCTCTCAAGCATCCATGGACCAGAACCTGACATCAGATAGCAAGCTCTTTACTGAATAATAAAAAAAGATTAGTATGTGGAATATTGAGATTAACGGTTTTCTGTGCATTAGACAAGGACATTCAGTCACATATATTTCTTGTGTGTAAATGAGCCTTGGGGAAAAAAATAAGCCGGCATCCCATACAAAATAGTTATAGCGATCCATCTTAAACTATCACCTGGTTATAATTTTAAGTGTTTGTGGCTCCCATTGTAAATTATTTATTTTTCTTTTGTTTTCTTTTACTTTTGTAAAACTGTACAGAAACTTTTAAAAATAAGAATTGAAATCAAAACTGGATGGGTGTACATTCATACCAACCATAACTTTTTTGCTTCTGAATTATTTTATTTCCTACTTTAGTTGAAGTTTCGCTTTATTTTGCATGTATATTTTTTGTACAGTGATGTTGCGTGTTTACACAGTATGATGTGATGTATATATTTTATTTTGCCATTAGTTATTTTTTAAAAAAAATTAAACATATTTAACAAATGTGCCTGATTTTTTTATATATATCAAAGAGTTGTAGAAAACCTGAAATGTTTTAGAAGTTTTCTTTTAGTTGAGAAATTACAGCCAATGTATATAGTCTTTGGTATAATACAAATATTAACTAACTTACACAGCTTTCCTAATTTCATTCACAATGTATGCCCATTAAGAGGAAGCCTTAGCTTAACATTCATTAGCCTTCTCCTTGGCATAAACTTTTATATTACAATAGTTACTGCAAAATATTGTAACTTATCAAAAGATTAGAGGAAGTATAATTAAACTATAGAAATCTCTTGGTAATTGTGCCATTCTAATCTATTACACACAGGAGATTTCTTTGTATGTATACTCACCTATTTGTATATGTGGGTGAGTATATTTCATCTACCACATATTACACTGCTTCTCATTAAATGAAATCTAAATGAAATGGCCTAGAGAAGGCTTTCGCAGCTCTTCATCTTCCAGTATTTCCAGCAGTATAAATAGAATACATAAATCAATATAGATATATGTAAGTATATAGAACTGTATGTCTCTGTATTGTGTATTGTAGGTTTGTTCTTAGGGATCATTTTTTAACAAGAGGACATTTTAAAGAGCTGTATTTGACAGGGTTTATTTTTTAATCGCACATAAGAAATATGTAAAATTCTCATACAATAGTGGTGAGCAAACATCTTCGATTGTGTTTATAACCATAAAGCGTCTCATACTAATAGGATGATAATGAACATACTAGCTTAGGAAGCAAAGCTAACAGCATGAAAAGATCAAGTCTTATGTAAAGCAATCATTTTGGCTGATTTTTCCTTCAGCTATTATGCAAGTAAAGTAAGTGGAGCAAGTAAGATACCTGGGAGGACACCTAAATGATAGGGAGGGTAGGAGATGAAAAGGCACAGAACTAAAGGAAGGCGCTAGAATGAGCAAAGCATCTGAGAACTGAGACTAGAAACTTCATGGAAAGATTTGAACATTGAAGAAGCTATAGACTTGGAACTGTTGAGAAAGAATATGTGCTTTCTCTAGAGCAGCGGCCTCCAACCTTTTGGGCACCAGGGACCAGTTTCATGGAAAGCATTGTTTCCGTAAACCAGAGGGATATGGAATTGTGCACTGCCTGGATTTTGTGCATGCACGTATGGGGCTTCACTCACTTGTTCCTAGTGGTTCTGGAGTAGTGCTGGTCCATGAGCTGTGGGTGGGGGACCCCTGCTCTAGAGTACAAATCTGGAGGAACCATGTTTCATAGAACTGCACTGCTCTTGTCTGTAAATGTTTAAATAAAGATTCACACAGGCATACCTCAGGTAGTGATAGTATACAGCTGATCTGGTCTGTTTCACCAGACCATCATACTGGTGACCATCTGGTGACCCTACTGGTTCACCAGACCATCATATTCATCATACTGTCACCGAGAGTATGCACCAAGACAAATTTCTTGTGTGTCCAATCACACTTGGCCAATAAAGAATTCTATTCTATTCTATTCTAAAGCCAGTTCAGGCTTGGTAAGGTGAAAGCCATCAGTATATCATTCTACAAGCAACAAGAACGCTACTCCCACATTAAATTTCAAGAAGAAAATTACTTACTTTTAAAACACAAAACACCAAGACATCTTATTCCAGGCTGTAGTTCCACCATGTTTGTTTCTCAAGAGCTTATTTTTGAGCCAGACATCCAAGTACCATGAAAATGAAGTGACAAAAAAAAATAGTGTTTCTACCAATGTTTCATCCTTTCCAGGAGAGCTCTGGGCTATCTTTCTCTTGGAAGTCTAGAAAACAGGAATAGAGAATGTTTCTAGTAATAGAGAATCAATTTAGGAAATGATAACTTATCACCTGGACAAAAAAGCTAAACCACTAATCCTAGTTTGTGCTTTAATGGTATACTTCCAGGGACTACCAAATCATGGGCCAAACATACGTTTAAAAAAAGTTTCTCTTGAAATAACCCATAGGGAAAAAAGGGATCTGGCTATGTAAAGTTACAAAGAATCATGCTTGACTTAAGGGTATTTTTACCTTTATTAGAGAATAAGTTAATAAAACACAAAACAAAATAATTCTTAAGCATCAATTTAAAGCTTGGAATTTAAATTTACTCATTGTTTGTTTCAGTATTAACTGGCTCCTCAAAGAAAATCTGAATGTAAGTTTATTTTGAAAAAAAATATGAGACCAGAGGAAAAACTTCCAAGCATAACTTCACAATGATTAAAACTTTCATTCCCTTAACAGATTTTTGCGCTTCTTCCTTCAGTCATTCTGTTCTGACTTTGGATAGTCTGAGTGATCTCCTATTTCAAATTGTATCTCTAAATCCAAATTGGGGTTTGTTTGTTTTTTGGTATTGTGTTGATTCATAATCAAGTATAATTAAATTATAATTCATAATCATAATTATAATTTATATAATTATATAAATAAATTAAATAAATTATTAAATAAATTTAAATAATTAAAAGTCATCTTTCTATCATCTAAGCCAGAGTTCCCCAACCCTTTTCAGCTTTGTGGACTGTTGGGGAGGGGACGGAGGATGGTTCCGTGTGAGTGGCAGGCATGCACGCAAGCTGCTCATGCAAATAGAGCACATGCAATCACCCACTGCTTGCGCAATGGGGATGCACATGCGCACACTTGCCCACCACTTCCGTGGCTTGATTCCAAACAGCTCAAGGTCTGGTAATGGGCCACAGCCTGGGGGTTGGGGACCCCTGATCTAAGCATTTATTTTTCTCAATTTTTCCTTCCTGGGGTGCAGAGGGAGTGAAGAAACAGATGGATTCTCACTTACAGGTTGCAGTTATTTCCCTCTGAATGTTCACTTTTAGGAAATGCTATATTTTTTCTCCTTTTCTAACTTCTGAGTATTTTAACACTACTATATTGGAACTATTCTTCCAACTCTTCTTTATTATTACAGGACGTTTTTCTGTAATAATAACCAGAAGAAAACACTTTTTTCTATTAAGTAATATGAAGTGCCACAGTTCCAAGTCGCTCAACTTCATTATAAATGTCCTTGACAACACACAATTAAATATTTTATGGTTTCAATGCTTTAAGACCACATTGAAGTCATTACATTATTGAAAAATCCTTATTTGTATGTTGAGGATCCTCTTCTATAGCTGTTGAAAAGCTACTCTGCTAGACACCCAAGCACTGATTATTAGTTTCCATTGAAATAAAATATTTTTAAAAATCCAGTCACATTTCTAGCCTCATAATAGATAATTTCAAGCAATAAAAAAGAAAATCTATGTAAGCAAAAGTATAGTTAATACTTGGTTTATTTACAAACATACAAGGTGTTTGTGATTGCAAAGCATAGGATTTCAGCCCTTAGGGAAGGTACTTCTGCATCTGCAAATATTTTTGGTAATTTTCCATTGCCTTCCAACCATTTTCCAACATGTTCACCCAAACAGATTATTGATTTTACAAACATATTCACCATTTAAATGTCTTTTTTTCACTCAATTTCAGAATAAAAAAAGTGAATTTCAGAGATTCTGCATTGAGTCATATTCCATGAACCAATTCTATGAGTATCCTGAATCTTTCACAAGCCATTTGGCTGCTAAGGAATGTAACCAGGCCAGCATGACCCCCATTCTTAATCAGGACTTTTGAAAATTTGATATTGTAAACTACAGGGGTAGAATAAGGCCTATTAATTTATTTAATTCATCTAAAATTTATCTAATTTTTTGAAATATAAAGTAAGCTACAACATAAAATTCAAACTAAAAAAAATCCTGCACAACAAAGTAAATTCATCCTACTAAAAGAGAAGATATGATCTTTTGTTTTTTCTATGTAAACTAATCGCATTGTGTCTTCAATGGGTATTAGTACAGTGGCCCCAAACTTTGGGGCACCAGGGACCATGGAAAGTTTTTTCGGGGGGCATGGTTTCATGTGCTGCATGGATCCCACAGATGGGGGTTCGCTTGTTTGCACAAACTGGTTTCTGGTGCCAGACCAGGGGTTAGGGACCCCTGCATTACTAAGTACTTGTGAGATCTAAATGGCACTAAAACCTACTTTTTCCCTGATCAAGAAATTTATTTATAATCCTAGGATGATTTTTTTTTTCAGAATTGTGATAGTGATGCAGCCTTTCCCTCTGTTCTTGTACATTTATCTTTTAAATAAGGCATTTTTAAAAAAGCTTTTCTTACAAGTTCTGCTATCATATAAAGAACAGTTACATATGAAAAGAAAATGCAGCTTCTAATGCTTTTTATAAGAACAGCATGAGCCAAATAAATTGTTTTAGATTGAAGATGGATTAAATAGGCTTTCTCGATGCTAAAAAAAAGTTTCATTATACTGTTGAGGTTGGGTTTGGGTTTGGAGTTCTTTGTTTTGTTTTGTTTTTTGGTGCATGTGTATAAGCTATGAAGCTTTCTTTGAGAAGGTTATCGGAAATGTTAACAGGAAGTTTTGCCTCTCTGCTATTAGTTCTATAAAGTTTAGCCATTTCTGAAAAGATGTTTTGCTACAACCAGCAACTAAATAAGCGGAAGCAGGAACTCTATCTGAAAAGGTTTTGGTCTCATTATCACGCTAAAATAAATACCAATAATATTGATCAACCAGACAAGCAAGGGAATGAGATGCCATGGAGCTGATGAACTTGGGAGCGTTAATTCAAAAGGGAAACGGAAGTTTCTAAAGCTGAAATGAAATTCACATATGAGAGAAAAGTCCTTTTCAGTACTTTTAAAGCACTGAAAGACTTTAAAATTGAACTACAGGTAGACCTTATTTAGTGACCACAGTTGGGATTAACAACTCAGTTGTTAAGCAAAACAGTCACTAAGTGAAATCTCAACTGTGCTTAACAATCTTTCTTCAGCTTTCCATTGCTTTACAGACCTGCAAAGTTCTTGAATGAAAACTGGTCATAAAGTTACTTTTTCATCAGTGTTGTAACTGTAAACAGTCACTGTACAAGGCAGTCACTAAGCCAGGACTACCTGCAAATGTAAGCTTTATATAAATATTTGCAAAGAGATATGTTACAATCGTACACTGCATAAAAACAGAAATTTTGTTTCTACATTATGGTGTTTTTTTTCCCTTCAGTGCAAAAGCCACTGTCATGTGACAGTATTCTAGAGAATAGAGAAGTTTTTGGCTAGAGGAAGATTAATTTGCTGGACATTAGCCTTCATTATGAGAAGACATTGCTGATCTTGCATTACCTAGCTCAGAAACTTTAGAAAAAGCAGATTTCCAGTGTTGGATAGGCAAATAATTGGAGGGAATGATTGTATCATCCTCTGATAGTTTCCTGTGAGGTGTTTGGGACGTATGAATTAAATAAAAAATAAGCTGTTGGAAAAACATTCTTCTTACAAAAGTCAGCTCAAATAGTCAACCAAATCAAGGAATAAAGTTACTAACTAATTGCCTGACCACTTCAGGTAAGCTTTATGTTTAGTCTTTCAACAAAAAGACTAAAAAAAAAACCTGATGTATGTGTTGAACACTATCACATCTCAGAGAACTTTGTGTTTTCTGCTTTCTGGAATAATCTACAATCTATGTTTTTAGTGGCACTCATAATTTAGAAGCTCCTTTCAAAGAAAGCTCATCAAACTCAATTTGTTGGGATATTTTACCTAATAATGTATATTTTTATATGTTTGGCCAGTATTTTGAATTCCTTAGAATAAGTGGCATTGTTGCTATATACTTCACATATTGTTTTGAACTATTTTGTCTTTATGTAAGGCTTTTTGTGAGGAAACTGGCATTTCAATTCCCCCATGTGAGTAAAACTGAGTTAAATGAATTTTACAATACATTGCACTAGTCCCGAAAACTCATTTTGATTTTGCAGACAGAATTCGTGTAAGGCTTTTTGCTCCAATATAAAATTGCGTTAAAAATGTATCTTGATCTGAAGTCTGCAACTAATTTGCATATTTTAACTATGTATTTATATGTAATACTTTCATGGTATCCATCAGACTACTATTGGAGACATTGGCTTCAGTCCAAATTAACTGTTTGCTCAAGGAGTATTGGTTTCTATTTTCTACATATATGCTCAGGGTTAAAATTTAACTAGTCTCTGGACTACAGTGGCTTGATGGAAATTGATAATCATTTATCTGAAGTAAGCCTAAATCATTTGAGGGAAAAAACATCACTTACAAGTTTTGCAGCAATAGTATTGTTTGCAACTATATTTTTTTTAGAATAGCATTCCCCAACTGAAGACAAGTCTGCCTGAAAATTACAGGTAGTCCTCAACTTACAATCAAGTCACTTAAAAACTGTTGAAAGTTACAACAGTAACTTTCTAAAAAGGGACATTTGACCCTGACTTAAAATTTCAACCTCCAGCCCCTCTGCAGTCATTTAACTGCATTTTGGGCACTCGACAACTGGCCCAAATTTACAGTTGTTTCAGAGGTGGGTTTCAGCAGGTTCTGACCAGTTCTGGAGAACCGGTAGCGGAAATTTTGAGTAACTCGGAGAACCGGTAGCAGAAATTTTGAATAGTTTGGAGAACCGGTAAATGCCACCGCTGACTGGCCCCGCCCCCATCTATTCTCTGCCTCCCGAGTCCCAGCTGATCGGGAGGAAATGGGGATTTTGCAGTAACCTTCCCCTGGAGTGGGGAGGGAATGGAGATTTTACAGTATCCTTCCCTTCCCTTGCCACGCCAACCAAACCACACCCACTGAACCAGTAGTAAAATAATTTGACACCCACCACTGAATTGTTTGCAGCATTCTGCAGTCACATGATCACAATTTATGATGTTCTTTCTGGAAACCAGCATTTATTTTCACTTTCGGGTGGGGCAGGGAAACAGCCAGAGCAAACAATGGGTTTACTTAACAACCAGATTCACTTAACATCTATGGTGATTTATTTAACTACTCCTGCAAAAGCATTATAAAATTGTGCAGTTATGTGATGACCTGTTTTATGACTGTCATGACTTATGAATGAAACTGCAGAGTTCAATTATGATCATATGTCAGGATTTTCCTGTATAGCTGCTATAATAAATTAATATTTCTGGAGGGCACTATATAAGGCTGTCTAAATTTTACTAACCTGGGCAATAATTATAGCAAAATAATCAGAGGTCTATCACTGATTCTGGCAATGACAAATTAAAGGTGAGTCTCAAATTTAAAATTCAGCCATGGTGACACATGTAATGTATCCTCATATCATGGATCATGATCAATAGCATGTAACTGTGGGTGGCAGGAAGAAGGATCCTGCTTGATCAGATGGTGTAATCTAGCACTCAGTTTCAGCAGTGTCACTCATAACATTCCTCAAAAATTTACAAACATCTTAAATAAGATAAAATTCCTTTGTGTGGTGGTGTTTTTGTTCGTGGGTTAACAGCCATTGGGAGATGCATTTCCCATGAATCCAGCAGACTAATATGCTACGGAAACTTCAAATTTCTATGTGGGTAGAAGAATACATGGTGGTCCTTGACTTACTACCACAACTGAGGCCAAAATTTCTGTTGCTAAGTGAAGCATTTGTTAAGTGAGTTTTGCCCCATTCTACAACTTTTCTTGCACATTTGTTAAGTGAATCACTGTAGTTGTTAATAACATGATTGTTAGGCGAACCTGGCTTCCCCATTGAGTTTACTTGTCAGAAGGTTGCAAAAGATGATCACGTAACCCCGGGACGCTGCAACAGTCATAAATATGAATCAGTTGCCAAGCATCTGCCTTTTGATCACATGACCATGGGGATGCTGCAACAGTTCTAAGTGTAAAAAACTGTCGTAATTTTTTTCAGTGCCATTATAACTTCGAATGGTCCTTACATGAATGGTTGTCAGTCAAGGACTACCTGTAGTTGTATTTATGCATATTGTCTATCCCTTCTATCTACAGGACTACCTGTAGAGTGAATGACTTTCCTAACCCTCATTTCTGAGCTTAGCCCACTTCAGAAGGATTAGTATTAGTGATTAACTATGTGTGCTTGCATGTCAGATGTACATTAGGCATAATGCAAAGCACAGCATTAGATAATGCAAAGCAACTCAGAGTGATGTTTTAAAAAGATGCAAGTTAACAGACATCTCTGTCCGCACCCTCCACTTTTTCATATCCTTCTGAAAAAATCTCACCAAGAAAACTGCAAGGACTTGTCCAGACAATCTCCAAGAGTCAATAAGGACTTAAAGGCAAGTATACACAAGAATAAGTATTCAAGAGCAAAGCATACTTTGAGTTCTTCATTATTTTCTGCATTGCTTATAGCGAGTGATTGGCTCATACTATTTGGTGGGGAGGGCGATCCACAAAGTTCTGCTCATTTGGAAAGACTTCCTGGTGAAATTACAAACCCTAATTAGATGTTTTCAGGTTGCTACTAGGCACTCTCCAAGATGCTTATTTGCCAAGCTTTATTGAGCTAAAATAAAATTTTCAGAGGGAGTTCGTTTTGCCCACCAAGTCTGCTCTTGTATGCTTACTGCATAACTGAGAAAGTCAAGCACATACCACCAGGCAGCCTATTTTGCACTGTCTCTTTCTACAGGTAGTCCTTGACTTATGATGACAACGGACCCCCAGAATTTATGTTGCTAAGTGAGAAATTTCTTAAGTGAGCTTTCTCCCATTTTACAACTTTCCTTGCCACATTTGTTAACTGAATTACTGCTGTTGTTAAATTAGTAACATGGCTGTTAAGCGAATCCAGCTTCCACATTGACTATGCTTGTCAGAAGGTCGCAAAAGATGGGTCACACAACCTGCAACCATCATATGAACTAGTTCTCAAGCATCCAAATGTAAATCACGTGCCCATGGGGATGCTGGAACAGTCTCAGGTGTGAGAAATGGTCATAAGTCCCCTTTTTCCAGTGATGGTGGACTTTAGGAGAAACACTCCCATACTACCACCTCTTACAGTACTAGACAACACAGAATCAACAGTAGAGACCTTCAAATTTCTAGGTTCTACCATATCTCAAGACCTAAAATGGACACCTAACATCAAAAACG
>JANHFM010003302.1:356619-367164 GCA_032468115.1 Grayia smithii | reverse complement strand
AATCTTTTATAATGTATTGCTGTTGTATTTTTGCTGTGAGCCGCCCAGAGTCCTTTGGGAGTTGGGCGGCATATAAAATTGATTAATAATAATAATAATAATAATAATAATAATAATAATAATAATAATAGTTGTAAGTTGGGGGCTATCTGTATTTCCCCCCTGTACCTTGCAGGCTTGTTTTGCAAACCAGTGACATTTGTGATGATTTTGCTTGAGAGGACAAGGCAGTTTCTTAATTGGGAAATGGTCCTAGCAGGCAATAGTAATGCCAGGTGAATCCCAATGCTGAATTACTTTTCCAACATTTTAATGGCCCAAATCCCCTACAATCAGAATGTTCCCATTTGACCCTTGTTGCTCTGAGCGTGAGTATTAATACAGGGAGATGGAGATAGATTCAACTGTAAACTTTTAGAGTAATCAGGAAGACAATCCAATGGTTTGGAGGACAGAAGGGAGAACTGTCCAGCTGGGCTGATTTTGTTTACTTTGTTTATCTACTTTCTTAACTATTTTCGGGATGCTTTAAAAGCAATATAATACTTCTATTAAATGCATTAACATCAGGGGTGGGTTCTACTTACCTTTATTACCGGTTCTCTTCATGCACGCACTTTGCGTGTGCGTTGGCTCGCGCGCTCGCAAAATGCGCACTCCGCACATGCACATTTACTACAAAACTGGAAAAAAACCCTAAACAAGTGCTCTGCACATGCGCAGAGCAGAAAAATGTAAGTACGGGCGCGCGGGTGGGCCCAGTTCCTGGTCACGCAGAACCGGGTCAGTGATGTCACAGCATCACTGCTACTGGATCGCACGAACTGCCCTGAACTGGGAGCAACATGTAACATGTTAAAAGATTGGCATGTTGCATTATCAACTTCTGGGAAATTGGACTTCTCACCCACAGGAATGCAAGTTATCTGTCTGGCCTGCATTTAGAACAGTTCAACCAGTGGAACCAGCTGATAAACAAAGCTTCCTTATAGAAAATTGAACTCAGCTCTCAACTGATTAACATATCATCAACATTTTGCTTTGTATGCATCAAAATTCTGGAGGTTTTGGTTCTGTGAAAAATAATGTAGTGTCAGAGTGTAACTATCATGCAGAAACAAGTGATAGAAAAGCTACACTTAAATAGCATTTATTATTCAGCACTGTCTCCACTTATTTATCCAGAAAATCTATAGCAATCCAGGATTTTTTTTAAAAAAATATTAAAAACCCTCTTGGGTAAGCTCAAATAGTATGGTAGAAGGTTAAGTAAAACATGTCTGCAATTATTCAGTAGAGGACAAGTGATGCCACAATACTGTAATGGAGAAATTATATAAATTCTTCTTTGTTAACTCTAAAAAGGAATGTGGTCATGCATGACTACCCATGCATATCATGTGGTTCTATGAATTTTAAAAGAAAAAAGTTGGCACATTATAATGGAAAGGGGTTTATACTATTTGTTACATTGTATTAGGCAACACTGGTTTGTGGTGTTAATTTTGTTCAGTATGAACTTTGACCAATGTTCATATATTGGAAGTACTAAGTCACACTCCTTAGGGCCATGATGGTGAACCTGTTAGCTCAGGCGCAGGTAAAGGAAGACGCGAACAAAGCAGTCTGTTCAGCACTTTTAATAGTGAACTTCAGCAATAGAACAGCCGGCGAGCGGCCGGAGCTCTGCTTATATAGAGCTCCGGCAGCCTGCCGACCAATGACAGTTATTTAAAGTTCCCGCCGCTAGACTAGCCAGTCAAGCGGTGGTACAGAGGAACACAACCAAATAAGGGCATTACCAAATAAGGACACAACACCCCTCCCCTCTTAGTCCAAGTCCAGTCAATCACAAACTTAAATGTCCACATAGTCACACAGGTAGGTGGGGCGCTGGGTTGCCCTACTGGACCTGCACAGTTCAGTTGGAGCCTCGGCGTCGATGGAGACGGGTGGAACTTCTGCTCTGGGAGGTCCTTGGATTGGAACCTCCTAGAACTCTGCCATTGACGGTGTGGCCTCCGGCCTTGCGCCTCCAGCACAGTCTTTCAGACTCGTCTGGCTTTGTGGATTATAGTCTTTTCTCGCCGAGATGGATTACGCTGTGGGATCACCTTCGTTGTTTTGGCTGGCGGCGGTGACGATGGTGACGGCAGTTTGGATCCCAGTGGTGCCGGCGGTGGGTTGCAGATGACAGGTAAGTTCATGTAAACTTCTTCTCGGCTTGAATTAGGTGACCTTGCTTGGTTGAAAGGTAGGACTGGTTTGCAGGTTTCTTTCGAGCGGTATGCTGCTCCGGTTGGGTGGTTTTCTGCATCCCCATCTCTTGGGTGCTGGTCTACCTCACCGGGATGGTGTTGAACATCTTCCTTCCACCTTTTCCTGAGTTGGTCAATGTGGCGCTTCCACATCTGTCCATCGACCAGTTCTATTCTATAGGATTTAGGACCTGTGATTCCCTCCACCGTCCCTCTCACCCACTTTGGAGATCCCTGGTAGTTTAAGGCAAATATCGGGTCTCCTATGTTGAAAGTTCTTGGTGGGTATGAAGATTCTAGGGGAGTTTCTTGACTGTATTGGGGATGGAGCCGGTCTAGTGTTGACCTGAGCTTCCTTCCCATGTGGAGTTCAGCGGGGCTCTTGTGTGTGGATGCATGTGGTGTGATGTGCTGAGCGAGCAGGAATGCGTCGATCCTCTCTTGCCAGCTACCAGGACCCATCTTTACCAATCTCTCTTTTGTAAAGCGCACCATCCTCTCCGCAAGTCCATTCCCGGCCGGTCTGTAGGGGGCTATTAGTGCATGTCTAATTCCCTTCTCTGCCAGGAACGCCTCCATGGTTTTAGAGGTCAACTGGGGACCATTGTCTGACACCAAGGTGTCCAGCAAGCCATGCGTCGCGAATAGCGAATTGCAGGACTTTGATGGTGGCTTCCGTTGTGGTGGTGTTCATGGGTGCTACCTCTAGCCACTTGGAGTAGGCATCGAACATGATTAAAAATGATTTCCCTTCTATTGGTCCGGCGAAATCGATGTGGATTCTGCTCCAGGGGCTGCTGGGTGCTTCCCATTCACTGGGTTTTGCTTGGGGTGGCGCTGCACGTGTCTCCTGGCACAGAGAGCATCTGGCCACCCACTCTTCAATATCTTGCTCTAACCTGGGCCACCAGACATGACTTCTGGCTAAGGCTTTCATACGGACAATACCTGGGTGTTCCGTATGGATGATCTCAAGGGTTTTCTTTTGTAGGGCTACTGGGATGATTATTCTGCCACCCCACACC
Organism: Grayia smithii; assembly: GCA_032468115.1. Taxonomy (NCBI): domain Eukaryota; kingdom Metazoa; phylum Chordata; class Lepidosauria; order Squamata; family Grayiidae; genus Grayia; species Grayia smithii. The sequence goes on along the minus strand of JANHFM010003302.1, from coordinate 363,881 downwards.
AAGCAACCCTTTAGGGTGGACAGTTCACTTTGTTTACAGTGATAGGGGCTGAATTCCTTGTCTATGCCTCCTTGTGGCCACCCTCTCAGTACCCAGTTTTTGACTTGCCTCAGCATCCTGTCTTTTTGTGTGTATTCTGCGACATCGTTGGCATTGACTATGCCCAGAATTCCGGCCTCTATCTGGAAGATGGTGTGAGTCGGTGCTGGGTCTTGTACTGGTTCTGCTACAGGACACCTGCTCAGGGCATCTGCATTGCAGATACTCTTCCCGGGTCGGTGAATGAGTTCGTAATTGTACCCTGCCAGAAAAATGGACCAACGTGTCATGTGGGGCGACATGTAGGGCGGCGTTGGTTTATCTCCTGCCAATAGTCCCAGTAAAGGTTTATGGTCCGTGATGAGTTGGAACTTTCGGCCGTAGAGGTATTCATGGAACCTCTTTATCCCTGCTACGGCGGCAAGCGCCTCTTTATCAATTTGGCTGTAGTTGCGCTCAGCCGATGAAAGTGTTTTGGAAAAAAATGCGATGGGCGCTTCGGATCCATTGGGTAGTCGGTGGCTAAGGACCGCACCAACTCCGTATGGCGATGCATCGCAGGTCAGCAGGAGTGGTAGTGTATTGGTGTGTTGAATAAGGATACTGTCCGAGGAAAGTAGGTTCTTGACTTTTCTGAAGGCTTTGTCTTCCTTTTGTCCCCAAGTCCACGGTGTGTTCTTTCCTAGCAGGCGATGTAGCGGCTCAGCAACAGTGGCCTTTTGGTGAAGAAACACACTGTAAAAATTCAAGAGTCCCAAAAACGCTTGCAGTTCCCCTTTATTTCTGGGAGTCGGTGCATCTTTGATTGCTTTTACTTTTGTTTGTGTGGGGTGGATTCCGCTTCCATCAATCACGTAACCTAAAAATTCCACTCTTTTCACTCCGATGGTGCCCTTATCCCGCTTCACCTTTAGACCATGCTTCTGGAACTGGCTCAAGGTGCGCCTTAATCGTTCCAAAAGCTCATCTTCAGATGCCGCTGAGATGAGCACGTCATCGAAGTATGGAACCACCCCTGGAATGCCCTGAAGCAGGCATTCCATCATGGACTGGAAAATGCCAGGGACAGCGCTTACACCGAACTGAAGTCGGGTACACTTAAATGCCCCCCTGTCCATTACGATGGTTTGGGCCTCCACTGTGGCATCATCTACTGGCAATTGCTGGTAAGCTTGCGCCAGATCTAATTTTGCAAATGTGTTGCAACTGCCTAATGAGTGCAACAAATGTTGCACTATGGGGACTGGGTACGCACTTTGTTGCAGAGCTTTGTTGATTGTGCACTTATAATCAGCGCACACACGTACAGTCCCATCTGGTTTCATGGGTGTCACAATCGGTGTTTCCCATGCAGCATGGTCAATGGGTTCCAATATGCCCTGCTTAATGAACTTGTCCAGCTGCTCGTCGACCTTGGGTCAGAGGGCAAATGGAACCGTGCTGGGCTTTAATCTAATCAGTGTGATAGTTTTGTCTAGATTGAATGATATGGGTTTCCTCCTAAATTTACCTAACGAGCCATCAAAAATGTCCCAGAACTCCTCAATGATCTAGTCCAGGCCATCCTTCTGTATCTTGTTGATGCCTTGGATGGTGAGGCCTAGGGGCTGGAACCATTCAACTCCCAACAGGGTCGGGCAGTGGGTTTTGACAATCATTATGGGTAATGTGCCTTGGAAGTCCTTGAAGCTCACTGGTATCTCGGCTCTTCCCAGGATCTGGATGCTGTGGCCTTGGTAGTCCTGGAGTCTGACATTCAGTGGTGTGAGGTCCTTCTTGCAGATTTCTGGTTGTAGTCTTTTGAGTTCAGGCCAGGACATTATACTGTAGTAGGACTCAGAGTCTACTTCCATCAAAGATGGCGTTCCGGCCACGTGCACGGTCACATGGAACTTGTCTCCATTGTGCATGTTGGAGTGACCCACTATTGTTTTGTGGATGCTCTTTCTTGGGCCTCGCCAGTCTTCATCCCGTCGGTATTGGTAGGTGGACTGACTAGATGGTCTTTGGTTGTCCGTTGTTTTCGTGCGCAGGAATGCTGGAGCTGGGTCGGGGGCTCTGCAGGCCTCAGCGATGTGACTTTTGTCACAACGACGACAAATGGCGTCTCTGAACCGACATCTGGCTCATAGGTGTTGCCCTCTGCAGCTGCCGCAATGGACTTCAGTCTCGGGTTTGTTCCGGTTGCTCTTTTTCTGATTCCTGAAGACCTTATGTACTGCGGGGTCTTCCTCCGAGAGTTGGTCAGGTTTTCTTCCTCTGATGATGTGTGGAACTCCCTCCTCAGCTTATGCACTGCCTGGGGTCGTCTGATTTTCGCTGAGGCTCTATCCAAAGTTTTGGCCGCCATCGCCTCGTTGACGACCTCCTTGAGAGTCAATTTGTGCTTTCTGAGGAGTCTTTTCTGCAGTGATTGGTCTCTCATCCCGAAGACGATCCCATCTCTGATGTGGTCGTCCGTGTCTGTGAAGTTGCAGCTCTGCGCTATCTTCCTTAGCGTGGAGACGAACACTTTCATCGACTCCCCCTCCTGTTGGTACCTGTGCTGGAACTCGTACCGGTTGGCTATGGGGGTGTCCATTGGGGCATAATGCTCTTTCAGGATTCTTTGGAGTTCGCTCCAGGTTATCTGCTCGATGTCCTCTGAAGCTATCAAATCCATCGCCATTTCAAGTACTTCTGGGCTGCAGATTGAAAGGAACAACGCTCTTTTTCTGTTGTCCGGTAGTCCTTCTTATCCGTTCGCCTCCAGATGTTGGTAGAATCGGATCATGAAGCCTGCCCACTTGTCTTTCTCTGGGTTGTAGGTAGCCAGAGTTCCTTGGTTCGATGCTTGAGTCGAAGCCATTTTGTTGGTGAGTGTTCCTTGTTGTTGAGTGGTAGTCGATGTTGAATCCACTTCTTCAAGATGGCAATTGGTGCCACGCGGTTCTGTGCTTGGGTTCGTAGGTACCTTCATCGCCAGTGTTAGCTCAGGCACAGGTAAAGGAAGACGTGAACAAAGCAGTCCGTTCAGCACTTTTATTAGTGAACTTCAGCAATAGAACAGCCGGCGAGCGGTCGGAGCTCTGCTTATATAGAGCTCCGGTAGCCTGCCGACCAATGACAGTTATTTAAAGTTCCCGCTGCTAGACTAGCCAGTCAAGCGGCAGTACAGAGGAACACAACCAAATAAGGGCATTACCAAATAAGGACACAACAGAACCTATGGCATGCGTGCCACAGGTGGCACACAGAGCCCTCTCTGCATGCAAGTGAGCCATCACTCCAGCTCAGCTCCATCACGCATGCGTGCGTGCCTCCCGCCAGTCAGCTGGTTTTCAGGTTTCTGCCATGCATGCGCGTGGGTGTGTGCATTCATGCACATGTATTCACGCTTTGGGCATTTGGTGCCAAAAAAGTTAGCCATTACTACCTTAGGGCTATGTTATAATAGGATGCCGAGCCTTACATGCTTCTAAAATTATTTGGAGAAATCCTTTGGAACATGTGAGAATTCTTAAAAGTAGTTACAGTATATCTTTTTTTTCCAGGAAGTTTTAAAGAACTTAGTGTAAATATGTGGTTGCTTTAATAGATTGACTTTTGAAGCAGCTACATATTTTTTTTCCAAGCTGAAGTTTGATAAAAGGTCTAGATGCTTTAAAGGAAACTGTTATGCTCATACTTCTATGTATTTCTAATAATTTCTGAAACATACAGGTCCATAACAGGTGCTAACTAAAAGTGTATATGAAACTAAATATGAGAAATTAAATGGAGCTTATACACCAAACAAGACAAAACTATTTAGGCAGCACACATTCTCCTAGAATATCCTATGTTAAGTGCAAACCACAACAGGAAGCAGTCTGAGTTTAATGTCGCAAGTTGATATTTTTATCCTAAATTGTGGCTGCTGAATTCCACTAATCTGACCAGAACCAAATGTTAAATTATAAAGAATTGTAAATGATTTGTGGCAGCAGAATGGTGGGACAGCAAGATGGCAGGGCAAGAAGACCATGAAATTGCAACCATCTGTTTTCCGCCTCCCTTTTTTTTTTTTACTTACGTCTGCTTTAGGTAGAACTTTTTTTATATAAAAGGAACATAACATCTAGGCAGCCAAGTTAATACTATTTTAAATATATGAAGACATGTTGAAGTTGTTTACAAGTTTGCATCTGCTTTGGAAAATACCCAGATAATGAAGTATCCTTCCTTTTTTTTTTTTACTTTGTACTAAGTAAATCTGTCACTAGCCTATTCCTGGGCCATGATCAGACAATGGGCTATGAAAATATACACTTAGAAAAATCAGTCTTCTCTGCAGAAATGGAGAATTATTCTGAGTGTAACTCAGTCTTCAGTCTCAATAACAGATGGGATGTGCAGGAACAATTTGAAGCTCGGTGGGGACAAATTAGAGATGGTTTAATCTGACAAATGAAAGATGTTTAGCCTGTTTTTCAAAGGGATGGATTCTTCCTAATGAATCATGGGTTGGGGCAGAATTTGAGGCACAGTATCCTCTGTGTCACAAAACGCTTTGTATCAGTGTAGGATGGGGTGCTAGCTACAACCCTTCAGTAGCCTTACTGTAACAATCCATGTCTTGCTAACTTCTTCTGGAGATTATTGCATGCTTTGACTATGGTGCTGTACTTGAGGAGAGTCAGAAAACCACCTAGTACAAAATACTGCAACAAGATTAATTGCTCTGAACATGTAATAATTTAATGCAATTTTTACTGGCTCTCAATTGGTTTGTGATTCAAGTGCTACTTTTTAAGCTAAATTTCAGACCACAGACTCAAATCCCATATGTTCCTAATGACCCCACCCTTATAGTTCATAAGCTCAGCTAATTCTTGTTTGTTTAATACAAACATGAAGTCAACTCTCTTTCAAGTTGAGCTTGATTTATGGTGTTTTCATGGACATGGCCATATAAATTTCTTGACAAGAAATGTCCAAGTGGTTTGACTTTTATAGGATGTTTTGTTAATTTCCCAGGATAGTACTGCGGTAGTTCAGAGCTTACCTATGAGTCTCCCAGTTAAATATCTCGCCCCACTTAGCTTCTAAGCCTAGGCAATTTCTTCACTCACTGAGACAAGTATTTAATAAACTATAATTAAGAAATGATGGTGCTGCCTCTGAAGACCACTCAGAAGTTTCAATTAATTCAAAATGTCATGGCTTGGGATATGCTTGTAGCTCATTGCCAGAAATAACTTTACGCCAGTATTTGAGATCCTGCATTGCCTTCCTATTTGCTTCTTGGTGCAATTCAAAGCGTTGGGTTTAATTCACTAAAGCCATATATAGCTTGGCATTAAGGACCACCTTCTCCAGCTGGTATTCATCATCCCTACTGATACACTCTGGGAGAAATGCAAGGGGAGGGGGCAGAGTTTATGTTTGTTTCAGCTGGCTACATCTGTACTGTGGAACAGCTTCCTGGTTGCTTTCAAGGCCACTCTCATGTTTTTGGCCTTCCAAAAACTGTTGAACATGGATTGGTTCTGGAGGGCTTATAGTAAACAAGACACTTCTGATGTATGTTGTATGTTTTGTTAGTTTTTACTGAGATTGTTTTAGCACATTACTGTTTTTTTATTGCAAACTGCCAAGATTCTGTTGATTGCAGTGGGACAAACATAATTGCACTTAAAAAAAAAATAAGTAAGTGGTGTAATATGGAAGCTCAGCCTGTGTTCTGGTAATACAGATTACTATCCTATTCTATCCTTAGTTTGGTTTTGACAGCAAATTACATGAATCCTGCCTTTTGTTGTTTATATAATAAAACATATTTAAATAAAATATAACTTAGAGCAGGGGTGTCAAACTGGATTTCTGCAAGGGTCGGATCAGCATTGTAGCTCTCCTCTCCAGGAGGGGAGGCAGATGGGACGGACATCTCCTGCAGCACCCTGCCAGAAAAAAAGGGCTGTGGGGGGGCTGTGTGAGGCCACCACACACCCCATTTTCAGCCTGGACAGCCTCCTGCAGCACCCTGCTGGCCAAAATGGGGCACAGGGGGCCTTGCATGCCCCCCCCACCACATTTTGGCTGTGTTAGAGTGGTGCGGGAGGCCGTCCAGGCCGAAAATGAGGCATGGGGGGGTTCATGTGCCCCCCATGCCCCGTTTTGGCTGCCAGAGGCACCTCAGGCCAGCGCTTTGCTATTTCTAGGCTGGCCCCACAGGCCAGATTTAAGCACCCTGCAGACCAGATCCAGCCCACGGGCCTTGAGTTTGACACCCCTGACTTAGAGCAATATGTGACCTTTGTGTTTCTAATACATATGTTTCAATGGGTGGCCTTTCTCCAGAAGCCAAATGATATCACCACCACCTCTGATGTTTGGATATGAGCATCTTGATCTATTCTTATTTTTTAAGTCTGCATTTATCATTTTGTTTTGTTTTATAATGTGTTGATTTTTTTGGTATGCTTTCATCAGAGAATTGTTGTGATGTAAAAAGTATTCCCAAAGATAGAAATAACATTAAAAAAAATACTCTATATATTGTGTTACAAAGCTATGTAAGGGCCTATGTCATAGGGCCATGCTACAGGAAGTAGCCTCTGCATGGCTGCTTGGAAAGCTTTCATGTTGCCTGTAAACAGCCACATGAAGCCTTTTGGAGGTGCATTGTTTTCACACTTCAAGGAGGGGATTCAATGCACTTTGCAAAGGGCTTTTCCAAAAGCTTTGCATATCCCTATCATGGATATAATCTGAGCCAGTAAAACTGCACACACAATATACATCTCTTATTCAAGTAGCACCCATCACCTTGTCAAGTTGTATGGCTTGTTCATTATCCTCGTACCCCATATATTTACTGCTCAGTATTAGAAATACATTATTGTTCAATCATCAGAACTCCACAGTTCCACCCCTGCCCTTTTGAAATTTCATATGAAATTTATTGATTTAAAAAGAAGAGCAGGGAGAAATTCCCCTTCTTTAAACAGAAGGTTTTTCATTCTCCAAGCTCTCTGTACTCTGTACACAGAACGTGTTTGCTCTTTGGAAACCGATTTGAGACTTAAGCAAAAATAATGTAGCAAATTTACAGTAACAGTTCTTTAGTCCAGTTTTATACTCAAGACTCTTCATTCCACTATGTATTCAAAATGAACTGTGATTAATACACGTGTGTTTGTGTGTGTAGTATATGTATATGTGTATATGGATGGGTGTGTGTATATATATATATATATATA
>JANHFM010003302.1:339492-352712 GCA_032468115.1 Grayia smithii | reverse complement strand
TCTCTGTAAATGTAAATATTTAAAGTATTTGAATCTGACATTTTCCTCAAGAATCACTAAATACGATTTTTTTGGTTTCATGTATTAGAATAAGCCTTATGAAACTATTCATTTGTGGCATGAAATGAAACTAGATACAAACCATTTCCTTACTCTGTTTGTCCTAAAGGTCAATAATAAATGACACATTTTCCAAGGAGGAAGTTGCACATTCATTCACTAGCAATGATGGAAGATAAATTGGCAAAATGCAGGAACTATTTGCTGATGAATCAGCACTCATGATAGACAGAGGGAACCCACAATCAAGGCACACACATATACAGTATGGATGTATGAGGGGGCGGGGAGAGAGAGAGAGAGAAATTGATTCATATGTGCATGTATATGTACCAAGTTATTAATTATTTCTTCTTGAAATAATTTGGTCATTATCATGCTACTAAATGTCCTGCAGCTTTTATTTATACCGAGAAGCAGATAATATTGAAATGGCAAAGAGACAAGTAAACTTTTTAAAAAATGGACCTATGTTATTTGGAGTACTAGTACTTTCCCTTTTCTATTACTCACAATACATAGCTTACAACAAATAACAATTAAACACATCATTATTTGTATACACAAATGGTATCTGATAATAAAATCAATGCTTGTGCCTTTCCTCATCTTATTTTAACTTTTTCTTTGTAAAAGACAGAAACTCATCTCATTTTCTGATGTTATTGGGTATCAACTACAGAAATTAATCCTGCTGAATTCAGTATGTCACTCAAGTAAGTTTTCATGTTGCTTCACTGTGTATTCAAAAAGATGTTATGGGTTACATTGGGATTTACAACTATAGATCAGCATTCAATTTTTTTTTCTAAATATGACTTAGAGATACCTCAGCATGAAGACATCCTACATTTGTTTCTTGTTCTTGTTCTTCAACCTCGGTTCACCCTGAAGACAGCTTAAAATCAGCAGTTCCCTTTTTTAAAGTAGTGTTTTCCCTCTTCTCATGACAGCAATTTTGATGTATATATGCCTCTTTAATAAACTTGCTGAGGGCATGACCAAGAACTGGCATCTTCTGAGCTGCTATTGGTTTGTTGAGGTTGCTTCAGACATGCGCCCTCCCTTCATATCATTGGTCATTGACTTTCATGGTAATTTTGGCTTGGGCTGTAGAATTCTCCTTCTAGTGACAGGAAGACTAGACAAAATAACCAGCTGACAGGTTAGTAGGATAAAAGATGGACTGCGAAGCAGCAGGGGGGAGCCCACCCACCACTCTGTTTTCCTCATCTGTCACACCAATCTACCAACTAGATTATTTTGGATGCAGAATTGCTGATTTGGAAATTAGCCCAAATAACAGATTACAAATTGCAAAGTATCTCTGCACCAGCAACCTGTCATTTGAGCAACTTGAAAGGTGGCTAGTGCCTCAATCTAAGGTATTGCCGCATACTCACTCTGGTCCCTTGCACATTTTAAGGAGAGGATTATTTTCCCCCCTTGCTGGAGAAATATTCCAATCACTGCCCTTGCAGTAAAGCTGCAAGGATAGGATCCCTTCCAGCCCTTGTTACTGGGGCAGATTAGAGCTCAGTCATCAGGGCAGTGCAAATTACATCAGCCTATTTTTTTCTGCTGAATCAAGGACTAGAGGAAAACACATGAATGTGGCAGTGAGGAGAACCCTAACATCAAATGCACATGTAAGCCAGTGCTAATCAGAAGCCATGCTGCTTTAAGAGACTGCCCCTGAAGCGTGGCCTGATCTTTGCAGCAGACCTGCTGTCTGCTCAGTCTTACCATGGCAGAGTCCCAGATCAGGGACTGGCAGTCAGATTCCCAGTCCCATTGTGTGCAAAGCCATCAATTACCCTGCTGCAGGCTCTGTAATTTATGTCCTCTCTATTGTGCTCTTAACAGCAAGACCTTTGTAAACAGTTGAGTGGTTGATCACTGGCGGAGGAATAACAACTGCAAATGTTGCTCAGCCTTATGTTACAGTTCTTAAAAGATCACTTCATAAAGCAAGTGGCTTCACAGCAAGTGGCAAAAAGATCACCAAAAATGGCCGACCAGAGTGTGCCACACAGTCATGTACCCACTGTCCTCAGAACCTGAATACCAACATGCATACAGGTAGTTCTTGATTTACAACAATTCATTTAGTTACCATTCAAAGTTACAACAGCATTTAACAAAGTTACAATTGTTTTTCACACTTATGACCTTTGTCGCATCCCCATGATCATGTAATCAAAATTCAAATGTTTGGCAACTGAATCAAACTTATGACCATTATGGTGTCCGAAGGTCATGTGATCACCTTTTGCAACCTTTTGACAAGCAAAGTCAATGGGGAAGCCAGATTTGCTTAACAACTGTTTTACTAACCTATCGACTGTGGTGGTTCACTTAATGACTGTGGCAAGAAAGTAAAATGGGGCAAGACTCACTTAACAAATGTCTCACTTAACAACAGAAATTTTGGACTCAATTGTGGCCATAAGTCAAGGGCTACCTGTATTGTCATTTCGTACTGAAATTATTGTATTTAGGGAACAGAAGCATCGGCAGTGGTATATCTCAATACAGGGATAGGTGTATTGGCCAAAAAGGTTACAATAAATTAAAATATAGAATACTTTAGGAAAAAAGTAAAGTAAAACATAAGAGACAAGGTTTTGCAATGTATTTTTTCACATTTTCACACATACATGTTAGATAGGCTAGTTGGTTGGGATTAGGTAGACATGTTGTCTGATTTTCTTTATCACCGACTTCTTCACCAACAGAAAAAAAAATAGCAATGGGAAATGGGGATTTAATCACCTTGGAAGCCAAAAGAGGACAGAAGAGTGGGGAAAGAGGTCAAGGAGCTGGCTGGAAAAGGGTGACCTTTCAGTAAACTGGCAGAACCCGTTGGAAGGTGTTTGTCAACATGGGTCAGATCATGTCAAGCTGACACCCCTGCATGTCTTATTATGCCCTGTATGAAACACAATAACACATAAGCCACCACTTCCAGGGTGAAGCACCAAAAACTATTCTTAGAATGCTCAGCTGCAGACAGATCTTAAGATAAAACAGAGTCATAAGGATACCATCTGTGGGGGACTGATGGGTGGATTATGATTGCTCTGGATCAAGGAGGCTGTATGGAAATAACCTGTGTCTGGATTAAGTTTTATATACCTGAAAAAAAAACCTTTTTGCTCAAAGCAGGAAACAAGTAATTCCATTTTACCGGTTACATTGTCTGATGTTAGCGAGCTTCATTTAGCAGATGGCTTTTTAAAATAAAAAAAATGTGCATCCATATTCCAGTAGTATTCGTACTCACAGGTGCAGAAGCAATGCTTCTTATGCATGCAAAATGGATCCACAATACAGATTGCATTCACCATAAGATTGTCATCACTTCTTTGGGGGAAAAATTGATTAATTGTAATGAAAAAAAGGCAAACTTTATTGTATTGAAGCATAATATTTCAATTAATACTTCATTTCCTGAAATATAAATTGAATTCTCACCCAAAGCACCTGAACTGCATTTTTCCTGCCAATGTGTCTTTGCATCTGGAGAGAGGATCTTCCTGAGATCAGATGTCTCTTTCCATTTTGTTATGTTTCCTGAAATTATTAATTTCAGCACTTTTGCAGTTTTATCTGTTTCTGCTTTTTTTCTAAAACAGGCCCATTTCCACTATCTGCTAAACTGTCAGGAAAAAAAAGAAAGAAAAAGGGGGGGAAAATTCTGAATCTGAATCCTTGATACTTAAACTTTCACATTATTTAAGAACCACAGCACATGATTGCATAGAATTATAATACTGCTTAAATAGGATTTAATAACCCTTCCCCATTATAATTTGGCTGCATCTCATTCCCGTATTATCTGTAGGCCTGGATTGGCAATTGACAATCTGTATGGGGAACACATACAGATTTTTTTTATTTAAAAAGAAAAATGGATGAATGTTTTTTAAAAGAGCACTATTTTTTTTTTAAATCTCAATATTCTTAGCATGACATATTGTAAGATTACCCAGAAGAACGGTAATAGTATTCTCACTGAAAATCATGTGAAGTGTTTATGTTCTAATCTGAAATTTTATATTATGGGAAAACACAAATGACTCATGTAATTTAGAGCGTTTTAGCATTTTATATTTTAGGATCCTGCGCATCTCATTTAGGAGTATTTTGGGCATTGTGTTATTTTGACAACATTTCCTTTCCCTGCATTGCAGTACAAACTTCCCAAGGAAGTTGAACTGAGTGGATCTTTAATAAAGTCTTTTCTATTAAATTGCATAGACACTCTCAGTCTCCTTGAACAATCAACAAACAATTGGTTATAGGATGGATTTACATATCAGTGTTTATGAAACACCATAAACTGCAACCGATTGGGATTATAAAGCACAGTAAGTCATAAATCATAAACCAAGATGCATTACTGTTTGATGTGTGATAAGAACATTGCTAATAATATTGTGCTAGGATTTGTACAAGGCTAATCCACATCTAACTAGCAACTGACTCCTGAGTCTTTCAATTTAATAGAAGGGAATATATGAAACTCACAGTTGAACTGCAGAGTCTTGGTGCTCTCTGAGCTTGGTTATTTGCTTGCAGACATTTCATTATCCAACTAGGTAACATCATTAGTGTAGTGGTTGTGGAGAGTTGATGTTACCTAGTTGGCCTCCACGGTCTTTGAACCTAGTTAGAGATTGACATATTTTATTAGGCTTAGTCCTCAGCTCTGGCTGCCAGCAAAATCAAGCACATATTTTCTGCTGTCAAGATTATACTTATAGAAACAGGACAGACAACATCCTTGGTGTGTGGGATAGGAAGAGACAGGGTAATCATTCTGACTTGCCTTTACATTTTCTTAAAATGGTAAGGGTAAACTATCCCTATCTCATTTTTGCAGTCATTTTATAGATATGGAGATTGATAGTTTTCTGAACCAATTAGGCACAATGATTCCCACACATCTTTATTCAATGGAACAGCTCTGGAGTTAAGCAATCCAGTATTTCAAATGAAAAATGAATCATTTTAAATGTGGATTGCTTTGCTAAAATGTTTTGCAATCTAAATGCTATCACAAATTTTTCCTAAATATTGCAAAAGTGTCAAATATAATTGTGTAAACTGAGGTATTTGAATTCTCCTTTTGTAAGAAACTAAGAACTGACTGCTTCAAAGTTCTGGAGCTCATTGTTGTGTAGCCATAACAATGTAAAAAGAAATGTCTTGCATATAATACAGCAGCTTTCTGAATGGTAATACAAGTCATTGCGAGTCCTCCAAAATCTTCTTGACCCTCTATTGCAATTATTTTCTATCAATTCCACATACAGAAGATTATAGATTATTAGATTATAGATTATAGATTATAGATTATTATATTAATTATGATTACTTGTTTTACATACACACGTGTGTCTGTGTACAAATAGATATAAATGCATGGAGAAATTGTCGTTTGCTGTCCTTGCCCTTGACTTCTGCAGTTCTCATGAAAAGAATCTACACACATATAATTACTGTATGCAAGTCTTTATGTAGGTCTTTGTGTAAGCTTTTTATGCTAGACTCTAACTTATATGGAGGAAAAGTACAAACACATACATACACCCACAGACTTTTGTTAAACCTTTAAATGGATTTTAGTAGACCAGAACACCAAATGAGATCTCATCCTCTTCTCCTGTATTTCTAGTACATGGGACTAGAAACTTCTAGCATAAGATACCTAATATTCAACAATGGCAATACTTGTTGTGGGAAGGGAATAAAATACTATAATGCTTCTTTTCTTTCAGATATAATTGAGTCTGTCTTAATCATCCCAATCCTGTTTCCCATTAAGTTGCCAACCAAAGTGGGTACTCATCTATCTATTCATGGTTGTCCACTTTCAAACTGCTGGGTCAGCAGGAGTTGGAGCATTGACGGGAGCTCACCCCATCCTGCAGCAGCAACTAAATTTTGAATGTGAGCCTGCCGATCATCTGCTCAGCGTCCTGCCTCATGAGTCACCATGCTCCCCTATAAGTATCCTATAACAAAGAACAGCCTCCTTAATTTATTAAGAAGATTCATGAGACCGTTAGATTCACTAACATGTTTCAGGCCTGGTATGTAGCTCTTGAATAGTATAGTAGCCTTTTCTTGCAGTATTTTGACACATAAGAATGCAAGCTAAAAGAGACCATGCTATTATGTGAGTGAACACAACATTTATTGCTATAATGGTTTCTGCTGGATGCTGACAATCAGGTTCAGAACTGTGGCATGCTGAGAAGGAAGTGCCTTTTTCCTCTCCACTTAATGAAAATTGCCTTCTGCAATAAAGCCCTGAGTAAGGAGCTTCCATGGGGCTAATATAAATTCTTGAGCTAATTCTCCCCAGATCTGTGCTCCTAATGCTTATCACCCATCCTCAATTACAGCTATTTTGAAGAAAAGTAGGCACATTAAATTAAATTCATGCCACATCAGGTTTGGTCAAGTGGCAACTGTAACAATAAAGGAATACATTCAGACTCTACACAGGAAGAAAATTGGAAGATTTTGAAGGGTTTCCTTTCCTTTAGTACACAATTACAGTAATTTTTAGATCAAGCTTTCACTACATATTTTAGGTATGAATAACCTCTTTCCTAGTTCATGTATTTTAAGGCAAGTACTTTAAGAACCAACTATTATACATCAAATGCTTTTTGCTAACTGTTGATAGACGAGGTAATAAAAGTGACAGTTCATGCAGACAGGATGATTTATTAGCTTGTTCAGAGAAGGGTATCAAAAGTCTATACAAAATACTGCTTTGTATTTCTTTGTGGAAGACAGCCATTTTTGTTCTCCAGTGTTTTCTCTCTAGCACATTCAGGGTTCCTCCCACCTCTCCCCCAGTTTAGCTGTGGAGCCGATTATATTTTAGTCAGGAGACTGCCTTGTCATGATCAGCAGAAAGGACATCACATTTTAAAGCGTTGGTAACAAAAAAAAGTGATTATATGGTAATTTCCACTCAGCAGATAGAAATGACTTGTCACTTGATTTGGTGTCTCTGACTGAGTAGGAAATGGGAAATATAACTGCAACTTTCCTGTAGATATTACAGAACTGTAATATTTACATTCAGACTATTGTAAACATGTTATCTGGGCACAGAAGACCCACTTCTGATGTTTTTGGCTATATGTCTAATTTTGAGGATGGTACTCTCATTAGCTGTCATATTTTGAATTGACAGTGGCAGAAATGCCATAGCCAGTGATTTATCTGGGCACTCTTCTTTGAAGAACTGTCCAGTCCAACTCGGGTTTAAGGATAAAAAGTGTAAGTAAGGGAAGCAGGTTCTTTGAGTGTTCTTCTGTCCTGTCTTAAGGATTGGTAGATAACAACTGAAGTAGCTGTAAGGGATCACATATAACAGGGCTTTTTAAAAGTGTGTGTGTGTGTGTGTGTATCACATTATATGGGCATGTGGTGATACATATTCATAATATCAGAGTTCTTTTGTTACTTTTGGCAGTGATAATTTCAGCTTTCTTCAAAAATAAGAAACCTGATTATAGAAAATCCACTATAGTTGGTTGAAAAGTTAAACTTTTTCCTACATAAAATGGCAGAATATTTTGACTTCCATTCTTACCAATACCTTCCAATTCCTTATTGGGAAGCACTAGCTGTGTGCATGTATTGCACTAAATCTTAGTTTGCTTAAACATGGTTTATTGAATACTGTTTGTCATAAACCATGGCTTGCAAGATACAAACTGGATTATTGCTTAATGCAACGTATAAACTCAGTGTATTCTCAGATCTCAGCCAGCCAAAAGGTTGAATAACTCTGAGGAAATCAATCACTCATGTCTGCACTTCTTGAACTGAACAAACAATAAATTATCTTTGATGTATTATCTTGTTGATGAGATTTAACAAAAAATAATTAATGCATGATTTATATTTGATTCAGCATCTAGAAAATAGAAAACTAGATTTCCAGAAAAGGAAGAGAACTGTTTTTGCCACAAAGCTTTTATTGTTGTTCTGGTTCTTCTGCAACATGAATTGATTATAAGTTTATTTTAGATTGGAAGCTAGCTCATCAGATGCACAGAGACAAAAGACCTTAGACAATTATTACCTTATTGATCTTACCAAGTCACTCAGTGGGTACCATAGATCAAAGCTGGGCAATGTATGTTCTGCTAGATACTATTAGGATACAATTTTCAGGTCCTTTGCCAACAATCAACTGGTATGGAAACTGTAAGGAATTCTGGAAAGATGATAAGCTGAAAGCACCATTTTAGGAGACAGATGCAAAAAGAATGGGTCATAAAATAAATAAAACTTGAAAAAGAGAATAGGGAAGATAAAGGAAATAAATCTTCTCAGGACAAGGTAGATAATAAGTAAAATAATGAGGTTCTTCCCAAATCAGAATTAGACAGAATAATCCACAAAGATAAGGGAAGATTGGGAGGCCTGCCATGTGGAAACCAGATAAGCCAGCAACTACAACAAACTATCAATGTCTCTCACTCAGAATACTGTGCCCGCCTTCCCCACCTCAGCAAAAGAAATGAAGAAGACGTTCTCCTATGACAATAGACAAAAGGGATGAAACGCTGGTTATCAAGAGGAGAAGAGATAACTTGTCCTTTAAAGGATAAAGTCTGTGATTATCTAGATTATTGAGTGAATCATTCCAACTTTTTCTTAGGCTTCTGTTTATTTAAACCCATGACTAATATCTGTCCAGAGGTAAGGTATATGTTGACTTAATAAAGTATAGTGCCACTCTGAAATCTGTGCCTTTCTTTATTGTCTTTAATTGTCCAACTGATGTATTATTCTTCACTATCTGTCCATTTGTACCCAAAGTGGTGGCAATTATGTGTGACTCACATAAAGCTATATCACATGCAAGAGTTTAAGAAACTTACATATCTAGACTCTGACGTGATGGTGTTTTCTCCATGATTCCTTTCTCAATAATGTGGCATGTGGGATTTTTCTTCTATCTAACAGATACGCATTGCAATGTACCATGATTACTTTTACCCTGCATATTTACCAAATTTTCTATGATGTGATCAGACTTGATCCCAGTTCTTTTTCACTGAATTGAAGAGTACTGAAGCTGCTTTTAAAAAGTTATTAAAAGTTTCTAAAGACTGCATAGTTGTAAAGTTACCAAAATAATTCTTTTCCATTGGTAAACCATGTTGTGTAGAATATGTGAGCTTTAGAGCCTCTTCTTTTAGTTTAGATGAGTAGCTTTTAACAATGGCAATCATTTTCCATCCATTTGAAAACTCCATTATTGACTATTATTGCAAATTTTAATGTCCAACCCTTTTCCAGCACCAAACTTTGAGAAATGTTGCTTTAATCTAACTTTAGCATGATATTCTTGGCCACTGAGAGCCTTTCAGCTTCAGCAACTGTAAAGAATTTTAGTGTTTGAGAAGAAATTTATTTTTTACAGATTGTACAGTGAGCTGCTGTTCCTTTATTCCCCTTGTTTTGGTGAAATTACTTCCTTGCTTGATTAACTAAATTGAAAACACTGGCCAACTCAGTTTAAAATGACTCTTATTTTCATATCATAAGGAAGTCGCCCAGTTCAAATGGCTTTCTTAAAATACCACCTACTTTAAAGCCTGCATGGGGAATAGCTCCTTTATGAGTGCATCCTGATGGATCCAAAATGTGGAGGGTGAGTAAATAGATGACACTGCATATTTATTTGTTAAAAACTCCATTTATAGGAAGCTCCATAATATAAGTAATCAGACGACAGTTCTGAAAATTTGGAGCTTTTGAATATAAGTGGTGGGAGTTTGTGAATTTAAAAAAAGCATCCTGTTTCTTTCTGATAAGTAGTAATATGGTTTCTTTTTCTTTTAAAAATCAGCATGGGAGAATGCACATCAAGATGAGTGAAAACCAAACAGCGAAATTGTGGAGTGTTAATTAACATTTTCAGCTTTGCCTCACAATTCATACCGGAATTAATTTTGACAATACTATCGGGAGGTTGGTCCTGTATGATTTTCACACTGCAGTTTCTCCCCTACAATTTTCAGCTGCACTTTTTTTTCTCTCTCATATTTTTCAGACAGTGCTGGCTCATGAGGAGTTTAATATGAAAATACCAATAGCGTAATGTGAGTCCAAAGTATAGGAGGTAAGAAGGTAAAATCATGTCATTATCTTTGGGTGCCAAAAGGCAGCAATTAGTGGCAGGCAATGCTGTAACCTGTCATCCTCATAGTTTAAAAAACACTGACCTAGAGAGCTCACTGAGTGACTTCTCATCAATTTGCTTGTATATAGCTATGTTTTGCTCCCAATTTATAGGTAAGAGAGTGCCAAATTTGTTACTGGTACTGTGTTTTCCCCAAAATAAGACCAGGTCTTATATTAATTTTTGCTTCAAAAGATGCATTATGGCTTATTTTCCAGTTAGGTCTTATTTGGGGGGAAATACAGTACTAAACGCCTCTGTCTGCTGATGATCTTAACTGGGGCTTATTTTTGGGATAGGGCTTATATTATGAGCATCCTGAAAAATCATGCTAGGGCTTGTTTTCCAGTTGGGTCATATTTTGTGACCCAGACATTGAATATTTTCAGATAGTCAAGATAATCAAATCTTTAGAGACTGTTGTTGCTTTTAAACTTTCTTGTTTAAAGGCAACCAATAAAATGATATAGAAAAATGTCCCACGTATTGTTGTCTTCCACATCTTTCCCATTATTTAGATACTACATACTGTTTAGTTTCAACAAGATTATCTGAAAATATTACATCCCAATAAAATATTACATACCAATAAAAATATTACATACCTATTAAATTGTGAACTCTAGATAAGTTTTTTAAGTTCTCTTGATTACCATATTTTCCACATTTGGAAAAATGAAACTGCATAGAGAACTTAAAAAAAACAACTCTTAATACAAATCTAAATCCCATCTAACAAAATACATGAATAAATACAGTAATTATTAATTTAAACAACTAAATTTCCAACAAACTCAATTTGTTGGAAATTTAATTGTCATATTAAACCAGACCAGACTAAGAAACCAATGCCATATAGGTCTAATTTATTTATTTATTTATTAAACTTCTGTGCCACTCAACTTGCTAGGAGCAACTCTAAGGGGCTTACAGTCAGTGAATAAAAATAGCATACAGAACATTAAAACAATTAATAAAGACCATAATTTTAAAATTCAGTTAAAATTCCATTGACCAAGATGGAGATGAAGGGACAGGGAGACGATGGGGTCTGTTAAACACCTCCTGGATGCCACTACCCTATTGGGGCCCAAGTTAGTTGGCAGAGCCAGGTCTTCAAGCCCCTTTGGAAGACAAAAAATGTGACTGCGGGTCTCACCTCAAGGGGCATGATGTTCCAGAAGGCAGAAGCAATGGCAGAAAAGGCTCTTCTCCTGTATCCCACCAATTTGTTGACCAAAGTGGTTCACAGAATGCCTCTTCTACCAGCATGGATGGAGTGGGCTAATCTCATTAGGGTGAGATGGTTCTTCAGAAAGCCTGGACCCACACCATGAAAGGCTTTAAAGATGATAACCAACACCTTGAATTGAACCTGGCTGTAACAGAATCTTGAAAGTAAAGGTAAAGGTAAAGGTTCCCCTTGCATGTAAGTGCTAGTTGTTCCCGACTCTAGGGGGCGGTGCTCTTCTCCGTTTCAAAGCCGAAGAGCCAGCACTGTCCGAAGATATCTCTGTGGTCATGTGGCCGGCATGACTAAATTCCAAAGATGCACGGAACACTGTTACCTTCCCACCAAAGGTGGTCCCTATTTTTCTACTTGCATTTTTTATGTGCTTTTGAACTGCTAGGTTGGCAGAAGCTGGGACAAGGAACGGGAGCTCACCCCGTTATGTGGCCTTAGGGATTCGAACTGCTGAACTGCCGACCTTTTGATTGACACGCTCAGCTTCTTAGCCACTGAGCCACCGCGTCCCAGGCTACTGGTAGTCCTTGACATGATCACAATCGAGCCCAAAATTTATGTTGCTATTCGAGGAAACAGTTGAATTTGCCCCATTTTACAACTTTCTTGCCACAGTTGTTAAGCGAATCGCTGCAATTGTTAAGTTAGTAACACAATTGTTAAGTGAACCTGGCATCCCCACTGACTGCTTGTCAGAAGGTCACAAAAGGTGATCATATACAACCTGGGACCTGGCAACCGTTATAAATATGAGTCAGTTGCCAAGCATCCAAATTTTGATCAAGGGACCATGGGAATGCTACAACAATCATAAGTCACTTTTTTCCATTGTAATTTCAAACAGTCACTAAACAAATGGTTGTATGCAGGGACTATCTGTAAAATTATGTCCTGCTACTACAAGAATATTCATCCTGGCTCAGGATCATGGGTATTGCAGGCGAGAATATCTGAAGTCACATGGCTGGAGAAGTCAGCTTCTTTGTGATACCCACCTAGCCACAATTGAAAACTGATACTGAACAAGCCAGAATCTCTGTTCTTACTGTGATAGTTCTTACCCTTCAACATTACACAGTACATTAAATTCCAAATGAACAATGCAAATCTACTCACAAGTTGTTCAGACAAACCTATGCAAGCACATCAGTAAAATGCATTTCTATTCATCATATTGCTTTTTTTAAATGCATATCATGAAGGACTTGGGGCCACTTGTGCCTGCCTGGAAACCCGAGCATTAGGGCATGTTGTGAGAGGAGAAGCTGGAGTCCGATGGGAAATCTCAGTTTCTCACACTGCTGGAAAGGATCTATAAACACTTTGGTTACATAGGAGCAGAAACATTTCAGTGCAGGAGTAAAGACTAAGTAAGCGCCTGACTAAGGGGGCAGGAATGGTATAAAGCTTGGGGGGAAACAATTTAGATTACATCAGGCATGTCCAACCTGCACATGCGGCCCTGGGCAGCTAGTAATGTGGCCCCCACAATGTCATAATGAAAAATATAAAAAAGTAAAGAAGGTTTGTTATTTATAGCAATAGCACTAGCAGTAAGACTTATATACCGCTTCATAGTGCTTTTACAGCCCTCTCTAAGCGGTTTAGAGTTAGCATATTTCCCCCAACAATCTGGGTCCTCATTTTACCCACCTCGGAAGGATGGAAGGCTGAGTCAACCTT
>JANHFM010003302.1:287219-303212 GCA_032468115.1 Grayia smithii | reverse complement strand
AGTAGAGTAGAGTAGAGTAGAGTAGAGTAGAGTAGAGTAGAGTAGAGTAGAGTAGAACAGAACAGAACAGAACAGAAATATAGACTCGTGGGTGGACAAAAATAGTGGAGATGGAAAAAATGGTTGGATGGAAAACGGAAGATGTAGATGAGGACCAAATGGAGGAATATAGATGGTAAGTTAAAAAGAAAAGAAGGAAAATTTCCAAAAGGGTGAGAGATGATGGATAAAAAGGATTTCTTTAAACAAAAATAACAATAATAAGATTGGCTGTACTGAGAATTAGAATAGACTAAATAGATTAAAAAATTAGAATTAGGGAGAATATTGTTACACGTTTTTGTATATTTATTTAAAGTGAATGTCAGAGGTTAAGGTTAGATTTTGAAAAAGGATGATGTTAGATATGCTCAAGAACAGTGTTATGATTATTAGAAGGATGTAGTAAATACTAATTAATTCAAAAATGAAGGAATATGCGCTGATATTAATATATATAACACTAGACTATGTTTGTTTAATGTAGTAATTCTTATTTGTATTAATATGGATTTTGTACCAAAATGAACGATACTCAGATGCCACGCTGTCCATGCAATGTTATTGATGATATTGACATATGTTTAAAAATAAAAAACTTTACCCCCCTCAAAAAATAGAACAGTAGAATAGAATAGGATAGGATAGGATAGGATAGGATAGGATAGTGGAATGGAATTAGAATAGAATAGAATAGAATAGCTTTTATTTGACAAAGTGTGATTAGACACACAAGGAATTTGTCTCTGATGCTGAAACTCTCAGTGTAAATGCGAAGCACAATAATACAGTAATAATACCAGTAAGAGGAAGCAGTACAGAAGATAATGATAATAATACTGTAGCCATATTATATGGGTAAATATGCATAGACATTTTAGACAATACTGTGAGAAGTAGGTGTTCAGCAGAGTGATGCCACAAAGGGGGAAAAAAAACCCCACAAGTGAAATAAAAGTGAAAAATCAGAGAAAATTATCTTGCACCTCCAGGAAATCCAGGAAATTTCATTGCTTTCCAGAATTCCAAAACTCGAATCAGTGATGATTGATGTGACGCAAACAAGGTTCCTATCAAACTTTGACGTGCCAAACAAAGGATAAAGCCAAAGACATCACACATTAAACTTGAGATGTTTATTGATTGCTAAAATGTAAGTCTAACGCAATGGTTCTCAACCTTCCTAATGCCGCAACCCTTTAATACAGTTCATGTTGTGGGGACCCCCAACCATAAAATTATTTTCGTTGCTACTTCATAACTGTAATTTTGCTACTCTATACATGTGTGACTGGTCCGCATAAGTACATTATGGCGCCAATCCCATCACATACACCTGTATTTGTGGGCCTGTATTCGTGCGAATAGGTAGCGGTGACGCTGTGACATCACCGAACCGGTTCGCAGCGTCCCGGACCCAGGCCCACCCGCGCGCCCCAACTCACCTTTTTTAAAAAAAATCGCCGAAATTAGCTCTCTGTGCATGCGCAGAGTGCTTTTTCAGCGATTTTTTTTAGAAATAAAGTTTCTGCGCATGTGCAGTAGCGCGGTTTACGCGCGCATGTGAGCGAAGCGAGCACGCGCATGCAAATTTCGCGTGCACGAAGAGAACCGGTAGCGAAGGTGGGTAGAACCTACCCCTGGTCAGAACCTGCTGAATACTACCTCTGTAACCATCCAAATGCAGTAGCCTGCTTAGAAAATTTGTCCAGAAGAAGAAAAAAGTATCAGAAGATACCTTTTCTGTTTCATAGTGGCTTTGAGATGGAAGTGCAATTCAGCACTCCCACCTCTGTTGTATACTAAGTGGATTTAGGCAAATATTCTTTTTCAGCCTTTATTTTGTTCATATCTTTTGTCCATCTTAATCTACATGGTGACATGTATAGTGGCACATATATTTAATAATTAAAGAAGAGGAATAGAGCAACTAGAAAATGCTTCAAATATTTGAAAACATGATGCAAACATTAAGTCACTACAACAGTTACTACATATGCTCCTAATATTCTCATCACAACATCAACTCAAAGGGCTTTAATTAGCTGATGAAGAGATCAAGCTGTTTTCCAAACAACTCAGCTACCCAAAACATGCAGGTATGAATACCATTCATAAATTGGATATTACAAATAATCCGTGGTCTCTGATTAGGATAGGCCATGGCTGATTGAGCAAGTGTTTATTGAATGGTCCTTGGTGTTCTTTGAGCTTGGTTGTTTTCTTGCTGGTGTTTCATTACCCAAATTAGATAACATTATCAGTGCTAGTCTAATCTAGTCTAGCATGTCTAGTCTAATTATTAGCACTGATGAATGAATGAATGAATGAATTAGCACTGGTAATGAAATATCTGAAAGAAAACAACCAAACTCAGAGACCACCAAGGACTATTTTGACCCTAATCTACAAATATTCTCCTTTATTGGTAAAGTATTTATTGATAACATTTCTATCCCATCTTGCCTCCAAGGCTTTCATCATGGTATACCTCCTATCCTACAGAGTACAGAATCTTTCCAGAGGCCTTAAACCTCTTAGGGTAACAATCTTGCTTGCCTAGCAAGCCTGGTGTCTGGAACAGTCTGGAACAGCTAAATAATAATGTGATTTTTTTCCATGTCTGACTCAAGATGTTAGGTAGCAAATTCAGCAATCGCCCTGCGGCCGTGAATGCACTCACCCTTTCTCCAAGCCTGACCAAATGGCTGGATGACCTGCCAAATTAGGAATGGCAAACTCATGTTAGGTTTCTATTGAATCAACTGGGTGGGAAATTGCAGCTCTCTGAATAAATGCAGTTGAATAAATGTGTCATTCAGCTTTACATTGTCAAATGTCAACTGTAAACTAGCTATAGCTTGGAAAAAAAATATAATGACATGGAACCAGCCTTGCAAATCTCTAATGATGTCTCAAAAATGTTATATTCAGTATGGTAAGGTAACTTTAATAAGTTTACAATTAATGTACTGAGCTTAAATGAACAAATGCCTGCAGCCTAAGCAGTTCAAAAATTATGTAGAAAGAAGTTTATTGAATTCAACAGGACTCATTTTTAAACATAGCTAGAACTGTACAATTAGTGAATCTCCTAATCTGTAAATGTCTATAAAATAGAGAAGGGCAAAATCTTGTATTGTGCAGCTGATATTTCCAATACAGTTTATAATTTAGATCAGTGGTTCTCAACCTTCCTAAGGCCACGACCCTTTAATACAGTTCCTCATGTTGTGGTGACCCCCAGCCACAAGAGGAGCGGTGTCTCAGTTCCTAAGACCATTGGAAATATGTGCTTTCCGATGGTCTTAGGCGACCCCTGTGAAAGGGGTCCCGACCCATAGGTTGATAACCGCTCTATCCCATACAGTATATAATACACAAGAATGTATCCTTAGTTAAATCTCAGAGTAGTAGCTACTTCACTTCTATATTTGTTCATAGTGTAACCCTATACATAAATACTCAGAAGCTTGCCTGTTAGTTCACTGGTACTTGTGGATGGGAGTATAGCTTTCATGTTCAATTTGGATTAGAAACAGAAATTCACTGAGGAACTCTTGAGGAAGATCCATCCACTTGCTGGTCTAGTTCTGGTTATGACATAGTTGTTTAAGAGTTCAGTGTCTGATTTGTAATAATTGATAATAAATATCTTTGGAATTGTAAACTGTGTAACATCCAAAATAAAACAAAATATCTTAATTTTAAACTGAAATAGAAAGGGGATGGAATGATCTCAATAAACATCTTTATATGTGATTTCTTCTGCTTCGGAGTTTCAATCACATACATACAAATAAGCAAACTTCTTTTTTAAAAAAAATAATTTTCTTTTTTCCTGGAACTTAATAATTAAAAATTACTTCCATTTGGCTGATTTTAATGTTTGGGAAGTATATGATTTCCAAAGCTATTTTGAAGTTCCCAGCTAATAAAATTTTAATGTCAATTTAAACTGTCAGTGTTTTTTTGTCTAACCCAGTGTTTCTCAATCTTGGCCACTGGAAGATGTGTGGACTTCAACTCCCAGAATTCCCCAGCCAGCTCTACTGGCTGATGATGAAGTCCACACATCTTCCAGTGGCCAAGGTTGAGAAACACTGGTCTAACCTGATTAAAGGTCTAGTTCTTCAAATGAAATCTTCTTCTTCATATGAAATCATGTGCTGGGAAGAATTTTTAAAAAAGGGTAGTCCTTGATTAATAATGATTCATTTAGTGACATTCGAAGTTATCCTGTTGAACAAGGAGATTATGGCCGGTTCTCGAAGTTGCGACCGTCGCAGCATCCCCATGATAATGTGATATTGTGATTTGGGCACTTGGCAATCAAATCATTATGACAATTGCAGAGTCCCATGGTCATGTGATGACCATTTACAGCAGGCTTTTGACAAGCAAAGTCAATATGGTGAAACCAGAAGGAGGTTGCAAATAGCAATCATGTGATGTTGCACCTAATGACCAAATTATTAAAAAGTACAAAAAACCTTCTTCTTTTCATGTCTTCTTCCCACTAGATACTGAATTAGTTAAATTCCACTTTATTTATTTTATCTTGTTCATTACATAAAACTTGCATTACATTTACAATTATTACTTTTCTGCTTTATAATTTCATTAGTACACAGTAGTAATTAAGAATATGTAAGATACCGGTACCCATTTCCCTGGAGTAAATCTCACTGAATTTTGTATGATTAAGCTTTTGTGTGGAGAGAAACCAGAAAATAATGGGGAGGGATGGGGTGATATTTTTTTTTCTGGTAGACCTCTCTTTCCATGGGTCCTGATAGAGAAGAATTTTGTGAGACAGTTCAACTCTTATGTCAACATATTTAAGTGCCTTCCAGGAACATGAAAAGAGATGCGAAATGTCTGTTGACTTAGTCTTAGAAAGATGGGAAGAAGAAGCCTAAAACTGAAATCCTAGATTGTAGACTTATATATAAGTATGATTGCTGGCCATTGCAGTAGACATATTCTGTTGTACAGTATATAGCATTTTCCCCCCAATACTGCAATAAAGTAATCTTGCTGAGTCATGTTGTGAGTGTTCAACCAATAACAAAGTCCCAAGTAATAATTTCAGAGTCTGGAGCTCTTTAGATATAGCCAAGCTAGATACAAAGCCTGCCAGATTCCTATTTAAGGATTTTTACAATAGGCTGCTCCCAAGCAATTGAACTCACTGACATGCTGTACTTTGTCCAAATGTTGACTTCTTAACCTTCTTATCAAAGACTTCTGCCTGCTATCCAGGCTTTGGAGGAAAAAAATAGAAAGCATTGCAATTTGGATTTTCCTGCCTAGAGTCTAGTATTACAGAAGTTAACAAAGTTTGTGCCTACCCTAAAGCTGTGCAACTATGCAGTCTTTTATGTGGAGGCAGTTATGATGACAAATTCCTTTATTTACAATAATAAAATAAAAGATATAAAAATAATATCAAGTCAAATAGGAGAAGAACAGGGGAGGCAAAACTTGGTTACAGATAAACATATCTGAACTATGGTAGTTACTTATTAGCTCTTGAATGTTGGGGCTTTGGGTTTGGGCTTTTGGGTTTATTGCAGAGACTATACTGGGAGAGAAACGACTGGTTTGGTGAAAAGTGGTCAAAACCAGAAGACATTCAGAAATGTCAATGACGTGGCCATTTGGAAATGGGAATCTAGAGGCATCCACACTAATTCATAAAAATGATGAAATCTGGGTTGTATGTCACAATGTGAAGTCAAACCCTTTTATACTTGTGTACAGTATTGTGATGCAAGTAGAACAGCGTTTGCATCAGAACACACATTTAATAACTTGCCTCTCCCCTGCCCCTGGACATCCATGTGGAAGCCACCATGAATAGGATGAGATATTCACAATAGACTCAATTAACTGCCAGAGCTTGCTAGATATAGCCATGCATAATATAATGCTGAGTATATTAAGTTATACAAACATGTATATACAACTCCCAGAGGTTTTTACTTAGTGTATTGTTTAAACTTTGTAATTGTAGCTTGCAAACCGTATGTCACAGCATTTAAATAATTTGCAAAGTTAGAATAATTTTATAATATAGCAACATGTGAATCCATTTAATCAACAAACTATGGCCTTGTGAATTCATACAAGTGTGATTTATTCAGTAAGCCATGACTTAGTTCAAAGTGGGAATTCAGTCCCCACTGGCTAATAATGAATTAGCTGATGTCTTTTGTATTACAGGTAGTCCTTAAATTGCAACCACAATTGGGACTAAGCAATGAGGTCGTAAAATGTGATGTCATGTGACTGTGTTGCTTAGGGCAATCATGGCAGTCTCAGTTACCATAGTAACTCCAGTTGTGTGAGTTATTAAATGGAAAGCAAAGGGGATACCAGGTAAGGGACATGGAGGAGCCACAGGGAGAATGCCTGGAATAGACTGTGTGCAAGTTGGGGGAAAGTATTATGCACAACCGCATGAGCTCAGGAAGGCTGAAGAAAGAGGGGGTAGTGTGTGTGTGCGCATATGCTTGTGTTTATGTTTATATGAGTTCAGGGAGGCTGGAGAAAGAATACAGTTTTATCTGATCATTGTACACTGCCCAACAATGGTGGGATGGGCTACTATATTTTCAGACATTTCAGACAAATGGTATAAGGTCTCCTGCCTGGGCAGGGAGTTGCAATGGAAGACCTCCAAAGTTCCTTCCAACTCTGATGTTCTTTGTTCTATAAATTTGATTAATGAATTTTAAAAAGCACTGCCACTCTGTGCTTTCTGGCATATCATGGCTCTGGAGCTGCAAGAAGCCTGTGAGTTGCATCCCAGGATGAGGCTCATATCCAGCCTGGACCAGCAGCATGGCACAAAGAGGCTTCTTGGTGCATTGTTGCAAGAAACTCCTGAGCTGAAGTGGAAAGCCTAGTATAAATGTGGTAATAAAATTGGCATATTCTCATTGCAGGAGTTTCAAGATTTTGTCTTCCCTACAATAAAGATATGAACCCTTTCTGTGTTGATGTGTAACTAGGTTGCTGGATTACATTTAATTTGCCATGCTTGAACTTGCTGAAAGTAATGATATATTTTATTATTGAGCCTTCTGATAGTAAAGGGGTGCAATTTATACACATGGCATTAGGCCTGGGATAGAAAAAGAGATTGCTTTGTTACATTGATTGATCCAAACTGCTGTGGACATTAGGAAATGTGCCATTTCTCTAGTTTGGCTACATTCATTCTTTTTTTAGGAGAAACATTGCGGTCTCCTTGTAGACATTTTGTTCAATCATAAACCTTTAACGCAACCTTTTTTTCCCCCTGTCAGTTTTGAAAGCTCTCTCTTCTAAGCCTGTCATAACTTCCTTTTGGATACCTGCTTCTTCTACGTAACCTGGGTCCATTTGTGACATAAGTAAATAAAAGCTTAACTTTAATTATACAAGTGAATGCTGGAACATTGGGTGTTTATGTGCGTTATTGCAGACTGCTTTTGTACTTAAGGATTATGCAAATTCTTTAAACCATCAAAGATAAATAAAACTTTCAAGTTATTTGGTCTTGTGATAGATGAGCATTTATTTATTTTATTTTATTTTATTTTATTGCATTTCTATGCCGCCCTTCTCTCGAGGGACTCAGGGCGGCTTACAAACAAGCAATGATAAAAACAATTAAAACCAACAACATAGAAAACATAAGACATACTGCAACAACAACAACCACAACGACGACAACAACAACACATTAAAAAGGGGTATAGTAGTAAAATAAGCCAAATACGAAAGGATAAAAAACAGTCAGTCATAGTCCGCTTGATAAAACAAACATGTCTTCAAGCCGCGATGGAAGGAGCAGAGGTCGGGGGCTGTCCAGAGATCTACGGGCAGATTGTTCCACAGGGTCGGTGCTCCCACTGAGAAGGCTCTCCCCCTGGGAGTCGCCAGCCAACATTGTCTGGCTGACAGCACCCTGAGGAGGCCAACTCTATGGGAGCGGACCGGACGCTGGGAGGATGTTAATGGCAAAAGGTGGTCATGCAGATACCCAGGGCCTAAGCCATGTAGGGCTTTATAAGTCAAGACCAGCACCTTGAAGTGCACCCGGAGGGCCACAGGAAGCCAGTGCAGCTCGTGAAAGTGCGTAACATGGGAGTATCGAGGTACTCCCATGACCACCCAAGTGGCCGCATTCTGGACCAACTGGAGCCTCTGGATGCACTTCAAGGGAAGCCCCATGTAGAGGGCATTGCAGTAGTCCAAACGAGAGGTAACAAGGGCATGAGTGACCATGCATAAGGAATCGCGGTCCAGGAAAGGGCACAACTGGTGCACCAGGCGCACCTGTGCAAAGCCCCCCCCGGTCACGGCCGTGAATCCAGGAGGACACCCAGATTGCGTGCCCTTTCTGAGGGAGACAAAGTCTCCCCCCCTCCTCCCATCAAAAGGGATGGGACCTCTTGGACTCACGATGCCGGAATCCACAGCCACTCAGTCTTGGATGGGTTGAGTCTGAGCCTGTTCCTACCCATCCAGGCCCGCACCGCCTCCAGGCATCGGGACATCATGGAAAGGGCATCTCCGGGCTGGTCCGGGGTAGAGATATAAAGCTGGGTATCATCAGCATACTAATGATACCTCACCCCAAAGCCACGAATGATCTCACCCAGAGGCTTCACATAGATGTTAAACAGGAGAGGGGAGAGAACTGACCCCTGAGGCACCCCACAAGTGAATCGCACCCCATAAGTTGCACCAATAGTAGTAGAAGCCTAACTTAGAAGAGAGCATTGGATGCATAACTGATTTCTTTAGTAATATAAATTATACTGTATGTCAAAATCAAGGCCCTTTTATATCTGGGTTTTCAGGGAAGAACTGAAGATTAGGAGGACTCCTTTTTAGCAAAATATTTAACAGATGCAATGCTAAAAGTTTTAATTCCCTTTTTATTGTTAGTTTTATCAATCTAATACATTTAATTCAATTAGCATTTATGAAAATTTCCAGCATTCCAGAAATAGTAATATCTAATGTTATTTTTTTCCATTCACAAAATTTGATCAAGTTATTGACTTTTCTACTCATCTGTTGAAATTTGTTCTGGAGCTTGAGACTTCCACAAATGGAAAGACTTCCCAATTATGTAAGAACACAGTCAGATAACACTGTGTGGCAGGTATACTGAAGAGCTGAGTTTACTTAAACATTGTGTTACCCAACATTTTAATTCAATGCCTGTGCTTGTTCAGTGCCATGGAAACAGAGAGGGGAAGAACTTGCAGGGGAAATTTAAGTAGTACCTGCACATTTTTTTTGCAAATTTATATTCCCTTCAGTAGGGCCCACCTGTGATTTTGGAGCTTGGTTAAAGTTGAGAACAATTACAGTAAAAGAGTTAGTGAGTTGTTAGCACATTTCCCCATTATTTCTTCTTGGAGTTGCCATAATTCATTAGCATATTCATATGGGATTTTTCTTTAAAAAATATTCAGTTATGCCTTTAAGATGTCTACATGAGAAATGCCCTAAAGATACTATAAATAAAAGAAGTGTTCTGGCAACAGTTGCTTATATGTTATCTTACTGTAGATACAAGAGAACAATGTTGATTTGGCTTATTAGCAATGCTTTGCTGAATTACACTACTTAATGGTTTACTTTTTAATGAAATAATTAGATTTCTACAAGAATATTTCAGCAGGATATTAACACCTTGATCTCTATATAGCTATGTGGGTTCACAGAGTAGCTTACAAGACTAATAATTATTTTGCAGTTGAACTGCATCAGAAATTGTACCAGAATACTGATGATTTTTGCCGATAGTCATACTCCAGGCAATTGCAAGGGAAAGGAAATGCCTTCTCAGAAGTCCCATCCTCTCTAGTGAACATAGTCCATACTAAACCATTGTCACTTATTTGGGCCTATCACTGGTAGAGGCTTTTACCATGATAGGATACAGCTGATAGGGGCAAATTGACCCCTCTCCTGATGCCAGTGCTGCTTTCTCTTTCTTCTCTTGCTACTGGAGAAAAGGAATTTCTATTAAATGGGGGCTGAAGTTTGCAAAATGATAATGTGTCATGCCTATGTATCTGGGAGCTGTTACTGCTGACTGGTGAACATCCACAAAGATTTCTTTGTCTCAACCTCAACCATTTCTTCTCCTTACACAGCACATTTACCTCTTTGGAGTCTGCAGCTTTTCTACCACAGTTAAAGACCCTCTCAATTTAAAACGTGGATGGCAAAAGGTGAAGTCCAGTATGGTGATCATTAACCCATTAATAGACCTCTTCGAAAATCAATGCCTGAAGTCTCTCTTGAATATAATCTAAATGATGCAGCCATGTACATAGCTCATGGCAGAGAGTTGCATAAAATGATGTGTTTTATAAATAATGTTTTATTTCTTTTGTCTTAGCCATATTTCATTTGTATTTTTGCTGTCTGATTTTCAAAAGGCTTCTGTGTGTCATAGGTTAGAACTCTATATTTCTCTCTCATGTTTTTTACTTGTCAGCATTATTTCCAGAGGGGATTGCTACTTTAGTCTGTTGCAGTGAAAACTGCCAACAGTATAGCACTCTGCAAACAAACCTGTTGGCTCTGTTTTAGTTAAGATCGTGGAGCATTTTAAAGATATTTTTTGTTTGCATATTCCAAATGTTTGTAATACATAATTCCTTTTAAGCCACTGTCCTGGTCCTTCCTGTTACTGCTCTGAATAGAAAGACTGGATTACACAAGAGATGTGTTTAATGTTCATCCACCATTACTTTGATGCTGTTTCCCACAGCTCTTTTTCCACTAGTAGTAATCTGGGAGCCAGAGTCATTTTACCCATCATTTCTTCACAGCTGATCAGGCTTTGCTAGTTTGCAGACGAAGAGAGCAGACAAGACCAGTTGAAATATATCAAAAGCATGTTGTTTCAGGCATGAGGGTCTAACATGACACAAAACCAAGCAGGCTGCCTTAGGCAGCAGATTCTAAGTAGCATGGAAAGGCAACAAATCATTTGTTATTTAATTTGTTCGTATTGGATTTTTATTACCAGGCCTGAGGAGAGGTTTTTTGAGATTGATGTCTTGGCTTTGAGGGCATTGTCTTCCTTGACTGGGAGAAGGTTGGCATTGCTGTTTTGCCTCCATCAGCACAAAATCTTGGCCAGCCTTAAAAAGCATACAGTACTGGTGTGCCTCTTTCTGATATCTATGTTTCCTCCTTTATCTCACATGATTGATTGCATTCCCCATAATTGTCAGCGGTGTATTGATTGGAAAAGGCACTGGACAGACTGCACAGCTTTTTCTTTTGTAGTTATGGCTGGCTATACTCTTTCCCTGCATCTGAAGTTCTCCAAATGTGGAGCTTCCTATTAAGATGGCCTTTATTTTTCTTGTCATCTTTAACCTAAGTGGTTTTCTGCTACAGCTTTGGATCTGTTACCCTTTGACCTTTCTTTCAGTCACTGAACCAAGGACCTAGAGGTCAACTCTATATGCTGCTTCAAACTCCCTGAAAGTATGCCAGCAGGAGCAAGGGTAAAAGTAGAATGTGAGCAAATGCTGGGTTATAGGTTATAGGTTAAGGTTATAGGTTAAGGATCAAATACTTCTAGTGGCTTAAATTAGGTAGAGAAATCTCACCTGAAAGGTAGGGCTGGTGCAGCTTTAATGATAAAAAGAAGACAAATGGTAGCTATACCAGAATTGAGTGGGGAAGATACATGGGAATGGGAGAACAAGGAATATGTTAAATTTTAATATAACTTGGCCCCAAAATTTAATATTACTTTGGTGCTTTGTAGAATTATCACGTAGGGACGCAATGGCTCAGTGGCTAAGACGCTGAGCCGGAAAACAACTAGCACGTATGTGCAGGGGAACCTTTACTTTTTATAATTATCACACTTTCTGAACAACTAAATTTATTATGTGTAATTCTCATGAATGACCCATTATATCAGTCCTGCACAGTTAGGGACCTACCCATCTTAAACCCAGCCATTACATTTGCAGCAGAGACTAGATAAGCACTGTGGTTTTATTGCTTATAAGGATTTCCAGGAATAGACTGGTTGTCAGATATTTCACAAGTACAGAGTGGTGGATAACATTTGAAGTTCAGAAGGTACAAGATGTACCGGCTTGCTTTTATTCTAAGGGAATTGTTAGTTGTAATGATTCTGACTGTCTTCCTTCTCTATTTTACATAGCCTCCCAAGATTTGCATTCCAGCATTAGAAACCGAAGTATACAACTATCAAATCCATTTTTAAACCTTATTACTATTTACCCCTTATAACTTTTTTTAAATCAACTTTTCCCAACTTGGTACATTCCAAATATACTGGAGTGCAATACTCAAATAATTCTCTTCCCAGTAAGTCCAAATCTATAGAGTACCAAGTTGATTAACTCTTTTCCATTCAGCTTTGTATTTATACTGATTAATTAACTAATGGGATTCTTACCTTTGTGATATTTTGTAGATAATCACTTTTAAATATACATAGAAGAAGATCACTTTAGATCTTGATAAACAATAGTCAGCCTTTAGATTTTACCTTTTGGTTTGGGGGAAGGCTAGTACTCTTAAAATGTTTTCTAGAATTTATTTTACATGGAATTCCATACAATAGAAGAGAATATTTGAAGTTTGGGATTG
Organism: Grayia smithii; assembly: GCA_032468115.1. Taxonomy (NCBI): domain Eukaryota; kingdom Metazoa; phylum Chordata; class Lepidosauria; order Squamata; family Grayiidae; genus Grayia; species Grayia smithii. The sequence continues at coordinate 290,507 of JANHFM010003302.1, read as the reverse complement.
TACTGTGGAGTCCTTGGTATTCTCTGATCTTGATTGTTTTCTTCCAGATGTTTCATTACCAAACTCAGTAACATCACCAAGCTAGCCTTTGGCAATAGCGAAGCTCCTATGTCTTGGGAGATCAGCAAGGTCTTTTAATGACTTGCAAAAGGGTTGATGCCATTCAAGTCTCTGAGGGGATGCTGTTCCATAGGGTAGGCACTACCACTGACATGACTCCAGGGGTTTTTCTGTATCCTGCAGAACCCATCAATTAAAAAGTGTGAGCTGATAGGGAGTAGAAGATGGCCCATTTCTGCAGTACCCCATGCTCTGTGAAATATCGTCCCCTAAGAGCAGGCCTGTCAAATTGGCGTCCTGTGGGCTGGATACAGCCCATACAGCCCACACCCATCCCAGCTCTGCAAAGGCAAAAAAATCGCGATATGTCATGATACAGCCTGCAATCTGAGCGGGTTTGACACCCCTGCTTTACAGATTAGAATGGCCCCATCCCTGTTAGCCTTTCGTAAGGCTCTAAAAACTTGTCTGTGATCCCGATCCTGGGGTTCTGTTTGTATTAAGGGTCCTGTTTCTTTGTTTTATTGTTACTGGCTAAGTATATCAGCTGCTTTGTATATTTATTTTGGATTTTTAAATTTAAAAAAATTCATTTTATTTTAAAATGTTAATTTTAAACATTGCTTTAATTGTAGTATATATTATTTTTCATTGTATGCAACACAGAGTGATTGATCGAGATGGGCAGCTATAGAACATGAATGAAGGAATGGATGGATGAACAAATGAACAAACAAATAATAAATAAATAAATAAAATGACATTGTTTAATAGAAGGACCCAGAGCATGCCCTCTCTATTAGGTCTGGTCGCACAAGCAGCTTGGCCCTATGCCATGAAGGCCTTTATAGGTGATGACCAGACCTTGATTTGCACCCAGAAACCTACTAACAGTCACTGCTGCTTGCAGAACAGTGATGTTTTATGCATGTAATGCATGAGGAATGCCAAATGTAAAATGACTCTGTACAGAGTCAAATATGTGTTTCATTTGTAAATAAGTTATTTTATATATTACCTCAACTTTGAGATAAGATTTATTATTTTCATATGATCATATTCTTTTAAATATATAGCTATTGTAAGGAATTTGCACCTGGTCAAATAATTCTGTGTCTTACTTATATCTAAAAGACTTATTCTTCAGTAGTATAAAGGTGATTTATATGGCTCCAGTTTACAGAGTTGACATTATTACCACTTACGAACTTACATTCATAGATTCGTTATAATGAAATATGACTACCATTCATTGAAATGCTCCTTTAGAACTTAGATACTGTTTTGTACATATATGTCCTATATTTTAACTGCTCTTTAATAATTTGGTGCATTGTTTTTTTTTCTTTCTCTTTTTGGTGTTCAATGAAAGCAATTTAATGATATTAATAATAATATATTATGTTTTTAAATTATTCCAGTAGTGAAGGTTATTTTATCCTGTTTCCACTAAAACAAGACATTCCCTGATAATAAGCCCAATCGGGCTTTTGAGCGCAAGCGCTAAAATAAGCCCCCCCCCGAAAATAAGCCCTCCCTCAAATATTTAAATGCATGCGCAGCCAGTCTCCGCCATTTCCTCTGCTTAGGGTTAGGGAGACAGAGCTGGAAATCAGGTAAGAATACAAGAGGAGCCCCGTCTTACTCCATGTGCCCCAAAATAAGGCTGAGCGCTTATTTCAGGGTTCAAAAAATATAAGACAGGGTCTTATTTTCAGGGAAACCGTATGGTTCTACTTACTTATTATTACATGAATATAAAACAAAGTAATAGTCATATATCACCTCCAAAGAGTTGCACATGCCATTTGCTTTTAAGCTGCTTGAAATATGCAATTGGTGGAATTTTTTTCTTGCACAATACTCTGTGTTGTTACACATAAGGCCTCTTTACTCCAGTTCTGGTAAATGTGTCTTTAAATGAGAAAATTATAACTACATTGATATTCTTTATAACCTTTGAGTTTGAAAGGTTTCCTCATATTTTTGGTCTTTTCTTTCTGTCCACTAAAGCATAACGACTTTTCTACATCTGCTATCCTGTTTTCTTTAAAGAGTTTGAGAGATACTGTGAATGGTCCACTGGTTAGGCTCAATTCCAGCATTGTAACCTACTCTTAAAAATGATAATCAAGGAAAGATTGTACAGACCAAAAAAATTATCAGATTTCTCCCCAAATAGCAAAAAAGGATCTAATTTTGAAGATTTTTCTGAAATGAGATCACTACATGTCTCTTGCAAGTTATATTGTATGTGTTGGGCAATTATAACTCATTGAAAGGGGTCAGTATATATAAGATTCCCAGAATATAACTGCTATATTGCAGTGTGTTTTTCTCAGGAGTTAAGGGTGGAAATTTTAAAAAGGGGGCAATTATCAGGAAAAGGAGAAAAAAGAATAATGAGTGCACAACCTCTCCCTTTTTTCATTATTTTGTTGATTACTTTTTAAATTGCCCAAACACAATTTTTTTGTGCCAATATACATCTTTAAAAAGTAAAGTGCAAAACAATAATAATGGTTCAATAAAGTCACCATGTGATTAAACAAAAAGCCAAACCAGCAGGATGGTGCAAAATTATTTTAATAAACTAAATAGAAACCCAAAACAACTCCTAGGCTGCTCAGTAGATTAAAAATAAATTTCCACAGCTTCCATAGAGAAAGCAGGTTAAAAGGTGCTCTATCCCATATTGTTGGCCTGAGGCACCTGCAGAAAAACTCAAGTCATTCAGAACCATGACTTCTAGGAAGCTGAACATAAGGAGCACATGCTCTATCAGGTAACCTACTTCCAGAACTTAAGGGGAAATTTTGAATGTCATCAAGAATAGGCAATGAGTGCAGTTACTAAGGTTCAGCATTATAGGATTGTACTTCGCCTAGCCCGGTTAATAGCCCAGCTGTCTTATTTTGTATTAATAATATTTTTGAATTGTTTTCAGAGACATTCTGTATAATACAGTGCTCTGAGCCAAATGAGAGTTTAGTAGAGTGTGAATGGCTGTCACAAGGCTATCTTTGTTCACATGAGTTCACTGCTCATGTTCACTGTTCACTGCTATATTAATGTGAGTTGATAAAAGGGTTTTGAGCAATCAAAGCCACCTATAATGATAATCATGAATTTCAAAAAGGAGCCTTGAACTTTATTTATTTATTTATTTATTTATTTATTTGTATTTATATGCCGCCCATCTCCCAGAGGACTCTGGGCGGCTCACAA
>JANHFM010003302.1:206121-221379 GCA_032468115.1 Grayia smithii | reverse complement strand
AGCTCCCCTCCCATCCGGAAAGGTGGGGGTTCAAGATCCTCAGATGCCGGGAGCCACAGCCACTCGGTCTTGGAGGGATTGAGTTTGAGCCTGTTTCTACTCATCCATCTACTCATTATTGACTTGTAACCAGCATGCCACTCATGTCAATGGCTTTGCAATATATGCAGAAAGATCTTTATTGGCACATTTATGGGCAGAAATCTGTGCCAGGCAGTTTTCTTTGCTCTGGTACTCAACATTATAAGCCTTTGGATATTTTTTTTAATCTGTAATTCTGAGAGAGATTTCAACAAAGTATCATCTTGTTACAAGTACCGTTCCCCCCCACTCCCCCGTCCCATGAAGTCACCAAGAAATTTAGAGCAGCATTATCAGTATGCTGACTCTGTACCATGCAAATACCATATAAATTAGAACCACACTGTGCAGGTTCTAAAATGTCTGATACAATGGACTGAATGGAGACTAGAAACTGAGCCTACTGAAACAAAGACTCAGAGAATGTTCAGCTCCTGAATCTTAACGTTGAATTTGTTCTGGAATTAAAAGTATCTAATTTGCAGACTATTCCTAGAATGCCTTGCTTCAAGGGATCCAGGTGGTTGTGATGACACTAACACCTTTTACCACACCAAATGTATACGCTACCTATTGTCATTCCAAAAAGAAATCGCTTAGTTGCAATGACTCCGACATTATAATGTCACTTCTTGATTGCTATTTTGTGCTCCGTGAGGGGCTGCCTGCATGTACAATGTGAAAATAGGAACAAAAACTACATTCAACTTGAAGACTGCTGTTCTGTGCACATGGTCACCTTGAATACTGCAGTGGATAGAACTGCACTGCAGTCAATTTGCTACGACGTGTAAACTTTTGGTATGACGCTACAAGGTCTTAACTTGGAAACAGAATATTGGAGACTTCTGCTTCCATTTAGTCTTGCTTATAGTTAGGCCACATCTTGGTATACTTTTCATACCTGGAAGCTATCCTGTGGTGCTTATTCTCTGGAACAGCATCCCTTGTTCTAGCTCAGATGTATGCAGAAGACATTTCTAGTCACTCAGCATCTGATTATATTACTCCTGGCCACTATCATATTCCTTCAGCTTATATTTATGTTGTATTAATGGTGCTTTTAAACACTGATCCAGAAATCATAGCACAGGCTATAGACTCCAATTCATCTGGCTAAACTGGTATGTTGAACTGAATCATCAAATCAAATGTATATGAAATTACTCAGTGACCTGGACACACTCTTAGATATATGCTTTTTCTGAAGTGAATTGAACTAATTATTTGAATTGGATTAGAAGTGATCTCTCCTGAATACAGTCTGGGAATATTTTACAGATAGGTGGTATTATTTGGTATTTAAATAACATTTTTTTCCTTATCGGACAGAATGGAGAAAAGGCAGATGTTTATAGCATAGTCAAGTGGTTATCATATGAACTAGGCCAATGGCTGTACAAATTTTTGGCAGCACTTTAAGTTTGGACTCTGGAGATGATCAGGCCCGCTTGGGTTCTGTTAAATTATTGTTAGCTTCATTAGATAAACCAGACAGGAATCACCACCAGATGAGCTAATTCCACTTTATCATAAAGCTAAATTGACATACTCTGGTAAACCTGAAAGGACAATTCTTCTTTACAGCCTAAAAAATTGTGTGTGTGTGTTTGTGTGTTCTGTTTGTGTTTGTGTGTGTGTGTGTGTGTGTTCTGAGCCTTGCCCTACCCACTATCCATTTGCAGACTATGCTATCTTTTATCTGACTGTTTCCTTGGGATGGCTTTTAACCTTTCTCCCAAGGTCTTTCCCAGATTCTGTTAGAGCTATTAACTGTACTGGATTAATCTTTAACATTATAGTACGTATTATATATTCGATCTATAAATGCAAGAATTGTGCTTACCTGTTCAAGGCCTCCTGTGTGACCAAGTTGATTCAAGTGGTTTTCCATTAATTGGGAAGGATTGCTAGATGTGTCTCGAGCAAACAAAAGCCAAGAGAACACGGGGACCTCTTTGCCCTTCTGACTGTCTTCATACAATTGAATGGCAGTGCTCAGCATAAGAAACTTTACGGCTTCATAGAGCTTGTATTCCTCTTCTTCACTTCTGAAAAGCTCATCACAGGCTGCTTGCCTCTCTACAAAGGTCTTTATGTCACTCATATTTTTCCACTACGAAGAAAATAAACAGTGACTAAGATAACTGGGATGAAAAGATACTCCTAGTGAAACTAACCGAGACCCTTCAGCACAACTGGTATTCAGACCTTGTTTTGAAGCCCATCAACTACTTAACATCTTTAATCAATTGATACCCTTGAATATTCTCTGAATATGCTGCAGATGAATTAATTTCCAACCCATTAATTAAGCTATTTAAAATATCAAAAAAGGAGAAAAGCGGGGAAAAAACCCTTCTAATTGCAACTTATCATTCTCCAATTATTGTGAATTGTCATGATCAACTATAACTACTTTATGAAATATAGCTCTTATTAAAAAAAGGCAAGTACCTAATATATTAATAAGACACTCCATATTGTTAATGATAGTTTGACCTATCATGATGAAATGCAGAAATATGTGTTGCAAACATTATTTAATATTTAAATTTAAATTTAAATTAATTTTTTTTTTTAATATCAACTGTTATTATTATTATTTATATGGTTGTAGTTTTATTGGGGTAGTGTAATGTATCGCATTTATTTTATCTCTGTTTTTAATTACTCTTATGTTTTTATCTGTGAGCCGCCCCGAGTCCTTTGGGAGAGGGGGCGGCATATAAATGCGAGAAATAAATAAAATAAATAAATAAATAAATAAATTGTCTGTGCAACAATAATGAGACTGATTTTTAAGCAGTTTTTATGCAGATCTATTTTTATTTTTATACACTAACATTATTTTTTCAAAATGCTTTTCGAGATACTTTCAAAATAAAAATTCAGTTGGATGCATATCAGTAAGTGTGCCACAGAAAATCTAGTCTTGACATTATTTAATAGATTTATATCTCCACCTTTTCAAAGCATACCTGTGCAAGTGTTAAATTTTTAAAAAGTGAACCTTATCCTAACAATGAAATACATGCAAGAAATGTAAGATTAGCTTTAACAAACATTTTTTGCATGTATTTTATTGTTAGGATAAGATTCTCTTGTTTTAAATATCAAAATAAGGAGTTTTAGATTAGAATTCTGAATTATATTTCACTTTGAAGGATGTTCTTCTCTTCCAGTATATTCCATCATTTGTCAGCAATGCCCAACTATATTTAACTCAGGATAAAATTGTTAAGTTCTGTACAAAACAATATACAAATGTGGATTTGTAGTCAAAAGTGTGATATTTAATGAATGGGAGATCGTTTCAGCCTTTCATTACACTGTCAGTGACTTTTGGTGACCTTTCCTGAACACAAGGAATTTAAAGTAGATTTCATTATGAAAAACTTGCCCTAGGATTCATCAATATGTCCAAACTGTGGCACGAGCTCATGTGTTTTTCAAGACACGCATATTTCTGCTCAGCAATACAAGAGTGGCTGTAGGATCTTCCAAAACTATTTGGGCAGTGACTATGATAATAAGGAATAATCACCAATACTTTCTGCATTTCATCTCTCTCTGACAACCCGGCCCTTAATAATGTACTTGCTATAGATTTATTAATCCAGAAAAAGACCAAGTTTACTAGGATAAAATACAATAATGTTTGTCTTTAAGGTGCTACAAAATTCTGATTTTATTGCTAACTAAATTTATATTTGGAAGAGGATCTAAACAACCATGTAACAAATAAAGGGCCATGTAATTATGTTCAATCCATAATATAATTAATTATAATCCAGTTAATTAACTATGGAACTAGTTAATTTCAACATGCTTTACTTTTTATATCTTTTGAAATCAGGTTGTAGAAACGAGTGCTAACGTGCAATTACTTTATTTTCATACATCATTTCTCATACCTTTCTTTTTAGCAGCATCAAACAATCTTTAATTTCATCCATCAGGCTTTCCACTTTACTTGGCCATGTGTGCCTCAGTCGCCACTGAGTGATCCATTCGTATCTGACCACCAGCTTCTCTGGTAACTAAAAGGTTCAGATATTAAATATTAACATGTGTTACAAAGTTGAAAAAATGATTACCATATTTTTCGGAGTATAAGATGCACCGGCGTACAAGATGCACCTAGATTTTAGAGGTTGAAAAGAAGGAAAAAAATATTCTGAACCAAATGGTGTAGTAAAATATTATTTAATAAAATACCAGTATAGCATAATAATTTTTTGAAGACCTCTGGGTTAGGGCAAACTTGACAGCTTTAAGGTTTGTGGACCTTAAACTAGGGACCATAATTCCCTAGTTAGCTGGTTTATGTGTCTTTCTCAGTCTCCTCACAATCCCTTATGATTCCAACTAGAAAATGAAAGTAGGTATGCTTAATATGTGGTAAAAGAAAGATAGCAGAAATTAAATTTTGGATCTTTTAAAATATCTTCCTAATAAATTAGTGCAACGATTAGGATTTTGAGCTGCCTGAAATTGATTTGTGAGGATGAACAACTGTTATTTTTGTATTTGTTTCATAATGTGGGTAAGAGTGAAACCATTTTGCATACTATAAAAGAGTGCATAGTAGTATTTCATTCTATTTCTTATTTTATTTCCTTTTCTGTTAGAAGATTCCAGAACTGTTTACCAGAGAACTAAATAAAATGGACTTCAATACAACCAAAAATTCGTTTAAACAAAATACAAGATGCATTCTTTTTGATCTTAAATGGGAAGCCTTGTTTTGGCACAGCTCTAATTATATGTATAGTCAAATAATATACAAAGAACCCTGTATTTTAGAGTGCATAATAGACAATATTATCCCAAAGAAGATATTATAAATTTCAGAAATATACTGCTAATTGACTGACAATGTGTTTCATTCTTTATTGACAATGCAAAGTTCTGTACAATTTGACATGTTTGAAATTTGTGCCTTCCAATGATACATGCAAGACTTAACTTAGTAGAAGCAGCAAATTTGATGTCAGTTCAAGAGGCGACTTATCACTATAATGTGGATTTCAGCTGGGAATTAGAAGCCTAAGGCATCAAGTTGTACAATGTCTATAAACCCAGTCATCAGTGGCTAGTGATTGATTCATTAATTAAAATCAATTTAAATGGATTTGTAACCTTTCTATAGCTGCTTATCTTATTAACAGCACCACAGCAGTGTGGCCTTCAAATATGTTTAGAGAAAATACAGCTAGCTTGAAGAAATGTTTCCTCACATTTACATAAAGAGAAACTTTCTTTAATTTAAAAAAAAAAAAAAAACTTGCGTTGAGTTTTCCTGAAACCACAGTCCTTTTAATCTTTATATGAATGCTTGTCAGGAGCATTTTCTGCCCTTGTCAGATATATAAATCTTAGAGGTGATTTTTTTAAAAACTTTTTAAAAAAAGTTTAGATATAGCAATAGCACTTAGACTTACCGTATTTTTCGGACTATAAGATGCACCGGTGTATAAGACGTACCAAGATTTCAAAGAGGTAAGTAAGAAAAAAAAGGTTTTTTGCTCTCTCTGGCCCCCAGGAGCACTCTGCAGGCCTCCCAAATCCTCTGTGCGCCCAATTTTTTGCAAAAATGGGTCCGTTTTAACAGGGTGTGCAGAGGGTTTGGGAGGCCTGAGTGCTCCTGGGGGAGGGCAAAAATGCCCCTGTTTTTGCAAAAAATGGGGCATACACAGGGTTTGGGAGGCCTTCAGAGTGCTCCTGGGAGCTGGGGGAGGGCAGAAATACAGCCATTTTTGTGAAAAGCAGGCCCAATTTTCACAAAAATGGGACAAGCGGGGTGGGGCTTCAGGAGGCCAAAAATGGCTGTATTCAGTGTATAAGACACACCAACATTTCCACCCTCTTTTAGGAGGAGAAAAAGTGCATTTTATACTCCGAAAAATACAGTATATACAGCTTTACAGTGCTTTCCAGCCCTCTCCAAGTGGTTTACAGAGTCAGCAGGATCCCAACAATCTGGGTCCTCATTTTTACCGACCTTGGAAGGATGGAAGGCTGAGTCAACCTTGAGCCTGGTGAGATTCAATCTGCTAAACTGCTGGCAGCCGGAGATCAGCAGAAGTAGCCTGCAATACTGCACTCTAACCACTGCATCACTGTGGCTCATCTTTGAATTATCAAACTTTTAATACTGTACTGCTATTCATTCATCACAGCCATGCGGTATAGCAGTGAGATTTACTGTATTCAGAGGCAGATGACATACCTGTATTTTAAATGCATCTGTTGTCAAAAATTCCTTAAACATAGACCAGCAAACTAAGGATAAGGTTTCTATTACAGGCAGTCCTCAATTTACAACAGTTCATTTAGTGACCATTCAAAATTACAATGGCACTGTAAAAAGTGAGTTATGATAACAAATGAGTTAGGACTTTTTTCACACTTACGACTATAGCAGCATCCCCATGGTCACATGATCAAAATTCAGAGGCTTGGCAACTGGTTCATATTTATGACAGTTGCTGTATCCCAGGGTCATGTGATCAGCTTTTGTAACCTTCTGACAAACAAAGTCAACAGGGAAGCCAGATTCACTTAGCAACTCTGTTACTAATTTAACAACTGCAATGATTCACTTAACAACTATGGTGAGAATGGTGATAGAATAGGGCAAAACATAATAAATGTCTCACTTAGCAACATAAATTTTGGGCTCAATTGTAATAAATTAAGGACTACCTGTATTTGCTTTTCTACTAATACATATGTTCTGTGTGAGAATATTATTATAGCTCCTTCCCAATGCTCCTTCTGATAAGTGAAGGGAGCCACAACTATTACTGTTTTAAATCCATGGTTTAGTTACAAGACTTGATGAAAACAGTACAGAACTGGCAAAAAACAGCAATTTTGACAAATACATGCATATATAAACCCTTAATGTTATTCGTTTCTGAAGAGATGAGTTGTTATGCAGATTGTTCATGCAAAACTGAGATCAGAAGGAAAGGCAACATAGTTATAACCAGTTTACACCAGTCCCATTCACCAGATTAGTAATGGTGGATTAATCATGGGATTAATAATGACAAGACCAGTCATCTGAGTAACTGAAATGATGGACAGCTAATTTTGGACACCTGAAAGATTCAAAATTTGGATGGTTTGTGGCTTACTGCTACTGCTACAGGAACTGCACTCTGGCTGAACCTCTGTTTAAATAGAGTGATTATATAACTACCAAAAGAAAGGCAAGGATCCTTGAAAAGGAAGTAAAATAGAGTATCATATTTTTCAGACTATAAGATGCACCGGAGTATAAGATGCACCTTAGTTTTTGGGGAGGAAAATAAGAAAAAAGGTAATTGGGAGTGGATTGGCCTCCTCGAATACCCCAATCAGCTGTTTTCAGAGGTGAACTTTAGCAACAGGTTTGCTCGTTGTGAACTCTGCACCTTGCTTTTTTTTCAGCCTCTGCAATTTCTGTTTGAGAGACTTTTTTCAGCTTCTCAAAGGTAGGTTTCAGAGCCTTTTTTCAGCCTCTGCAACCTCCGTTTCTGAGGCTGGGCAGGACTGCATTCGGACTATAAGACGCACCCAGATTTTCATCCTCTTTTTGGGGGTAAAAAGGTACGTCTTATACTCCGAAAAATACGGTAGTTTTGATGACAGCATTGAAGGTGCATGTGTGAAAACAAGCTCCCAAACTCACTATCATAAGAACTGTGAAAGCTCTTTAATATTTTCCAAGCACCCAATTTTGTAGTCACATGACCAGAGGGTGATGCAACAGTTGTAAGTGTTAGTACAGGTTGCCAGTCAATTTTTCCAAGATTGTAACTTTGAACTGTAGTTAAACACATGGTTGTAAATTGAAGATTGCTTGTATTATAAATGGGTATTAAATTAGTTGTGCAGCAGAAATCCTTGAAATGGTGCCACCTGATGGAGACCTTGATGGCCTACCTTTTCAGTAATGGTGCCACCTGTCCACTTCTCAGTGTTTGGTTGGCTTTGACCCTGCTGTCCTGTAAAAAGATTTTAAAGATAGTAGTCCTCGACTTACAACAGTTCATTTAGTGACTGTTTGAAGTTACAACAGCACTGAAAAAAGTAACTTATGACCGTTTTTCACATTTACAACCATTGCAACATCCCCATGGTCCCATGATCAAAGTTTGGATCCTTGGCAACTGGTTCATATTTCTGATGGTTGCAGTTTCCTGGGGTCATAGGCCTTTTGTGACTTTCTGACAAGCAAAGTCAATGGTGAAGCCAGATTTACTTAACAACCGTGTTACTAACTTAACAACTACAACAGTTCACTTAACAACTGTGGCAAGAAAGGTTATAAAATGGGGCAAAATTCACTCAACAACTGTCTTTACTTAGCAATGGAAATTTTGGGCTCAATTGTGGCTATAAGTCGAGGACTACCGGTATTGCTTTCACAAGTGCTGGAGACAATAGGAGTAGTTTTCCATTGCAGTAAATTGAATAAGCAATACTGATACTGCTGACTTTTAGTTTCATTTGTTTGGGGGAGAGGGTTTGTACTGTACACCAAGCAATTTCAGTTGGATGAAACATTCTATAAATGAATAATATTAAAAAGTCTTAATTTAACTTCTCCAGTTATACCTGAGATTAATTCCCATCATACACTACTGGAAAAATGCCAGGAATTATTGTACTACCTAATGCATCTAGAGTACAATAGGCTAAAGACAGTTGCTGTAATACCCACTGAACTGTTTATGAACGACAGAATTCTGAATTCTGTGTAGAACAATGAGACTGTCTTTCATTGCTTGGTTCTCGGACCTTATTTTAGGCCAGTTTTAAATTCTTGTCCTGGCTGCTAGACTTGTTCCTCATGAAGAACTGGACAGGCATTTCTTATAAAGAAATATGATAAGGGAGACATTCTACATGTATATCTGTACCACATCTTTTTAATGTTTATCTTTCTCCTGGGGTAAGAATTGCATAATTTGGAAAGTCCCTGTGGGGCATTTGCATCACACAATATAAATGAGGTTGGAAGGAGGTATATCCAACGTGTAGCCAGAGGGACAAGATTGGCAGTCAAGATAAGTCTCTGATTGTTGTTTATCTCAGGATGGACAGAACAGATTAGAAATCTGAAAAACTAATTAAATAAAATGGGACTTTATTCACAAAAATCAGTTCAGAAGCTTACCTCAGCTGGAGATCCTCAATTTCTCCTTTGCACTGCTTAGAGAGTCCAAACTGGGTGGTGCTCCTTTCCTATTGGCCAGAGACTGAGCAAATTTGCTTGGCCTCCTTCCTTCTGTATCCCAGTTTATTTGCTCAGTCTGGCCAAGAGAGACTTGCTTCTGTCTGTTCCCATTGCTTGGATCACTAATCAGCTACAATTCATCTAAAATTTTCCAGATCCCTTTTATTTCCTTTTTCCTTCATTTTTAAAGGTTTTTTAGCTTCTTTAGCTAGCAGGTTTTTTTTTCTTTGGATCACCAGGTTCTCGGCCTGGCAGGACGGTACCCACCGCCAATTCAAGCGGCAGTGGCCATTTCCCCCCTCAGCTGATCGGCAGCCACGTGGAGCCCCGATTCAGCCAAAACTTTGAATTTCTGCAGCGGAGATCTTCCTAGGAAGGCAAGGGGGCTGCTTGTCTTCCTTATCCTTCGCAGAGGCCCGACTGCACCGCCTGGCTTCGGTAGCGATTCTTGTTCCTTGAGTGCAGCAGCGAAGCTGCGGGGATTTCCAGAGGCAGCAGGAGGCTCCTGTCACTCCGATCCTCCAGCTGAGGCCTCTATCCACAGTTTTTTAGCTGCAAAGAGGCCGTTTTCCACCTGCAGGGCCTGGCAGGAGCGAGGAGGATTTCCTCTCTCTTCTCTCCTTTGGCGCGATCTGCCCAGTGGCTGCCATTTTGCCTGAGTCATTGAGGCCTTCTCTTTCATTCACAGGACCCAACCCTCTCCGAAGGCTACAGCCACCACAGGAGGCTTCCCAGGAGTTCTACTAGCGCAATCCTCAACTGGCAAGGTGTGGAATAGTTTCAACAGGACTGCCAAACTGTGATTTAGCCCCTGAGGCAATAGAGAGCTGTGGTACCAGCTCCAGGCCTGGTGGGGGTTGGATCATGCCCCATGGTGTCGGCCTATTTCCTCCCCAGGATACCTGCGTAGAACCGGTTTTTTGTGCACGGTTCTACCTAGGTTGTGGTGTCTGCCGAGTGCACTCATTTGCCCCCACCTCGCAGGGTTAGTGCTGACAAGCCTTGGTGTAGGCTTAGTGCATTAACTAGGACTCAACAACATTATTAGCCCTCTTGCCATGGAAGAATGCAGCCGTTCTCCATCACAGGCCTCTTCCTCCTCCATTTGAAGCCCCGCCCTCCAAAAAAGAGAAGACAAAGGCTAAGGGCACCTCTTCTAGGTCCAAGGCATCACCACAGGCCCTACATTCCTCAGCTGCAGAAAAGAATGCACTGAGAAGGCAGAGGGCAATAGAAAAGCAATTTGCCAGGACACAACAAAGCCTTGAAACACACCCTGCTGCTCCGGTTCCTCCAGAAATCACTCGGATCGAGACCGTTACATAGGTCCATTAGCCCAATCCAGTGGGCTGGTCTCCCAATGTATCTATAGGAGAGGAGGAAATCAGGGATCCGGTTGCTCATATACCTCCAGCGCATTCCAACCCAGAACCGGAGACATCTCGCAGATGTAAAAGGTCTAAACCTTCGGCCACCTTTACTCCTACTGTGGCGGGGCTCCGCACAGAGGAAGAGAATTCCATTCAGCTTTTACAAGCGATGTGTGACATGATCTCGCTCAGAACTCAGCAGGGCATCGATTCTGCGCTCATGCAAAGGGGCATTAGGTTCCATCTTCACAGAGCCGTTCTGAACCGAGGCCTAGTCATGCTAGGGAGTACCTGGAGAGAGACTGCACGGCGGAAAGCCTGTCAGATTCTCCTTCTCATCTCAGTGATTCTTATTTGATACTAGATGAGGATATTGATGATCCCAATCTTTCCAATGATGAGGGATTCGTTCCAGACAAACCTCCCAGCACTGGCTTGTTTAGATACGAGCTGTTCAAGACCCTGCTGTTCAAGAGCACAGCCAATATGGGGGCTCACTTGAGACAAACCGAGGGATCCTCGGATACTCAAGATGTCAACAGGTTCCTATTCATAGAACCAGTCACAGAGCAAGAGGCCATTCCAGCACCCAAGCTCTTCGTCGATACTATACAGAGGCAGTGGACCAATCCTGGTTCTGTATCCTCTCCCAGTGGCATGGACAAAAACTATATACCGTTCAACAGGAGATTGAGGACCTCCTAGCCTTATCCGCTGTGGACGTTCCTCTGTCCAGTATAGCCACTTCCTCGCTCCTTCTCACAGACTCAGCAGAAGGACTGAAGGCTGAGGACAGGCGAGCAGAGCAGTCAGCTCGCAGGACCCACCTCGCAGCTTCTTGGGCCATACGATCTGCCATGGCAGCCTCATTCTTTAACCGCACTTCTCTAATTTGCTTAAGACAAATGCAAGTGAGGGCCTCACCAGACAATGTCCAATTACATCAGGACATTAACAGATTAATAGTGGCAGCTGACTTTTCAGCAGACACCACCCTCAATTCAGCCAAATTCGCCTCCAGAGCACTGGCATCTAATATCACCTCACGCCGCCTCTTATGGCTCCGTCACTGGCAGGCGGACATGAAAATGAAACGGAGATTGGCGGCAGCCCCATTCAAAGGTGGTTCACTCTTCGGTGAGACGTTGGAATCTGTCCTGGTAGAAGGTCGGGACAAGAAAAAGGTTCTTCCTTCTACCCAAAGAAGGGCTGGGTGCATGTCATCCTTCCCTTACTGCTGGCAGTCCTTTCATTTGTATGAGCCCGCCTTTCAGGCCTCCAGCTATTACAGACCTTTCCAGCAGCCCGCAGACTGCTTGCAGGAATGATACTCATCAGAGATCAAGGCAGATCCCAGTCCAGACGCCCCTTCCGTGGCTCCAGTTCTTGACCTTTCGGTCGATCCAAATGACTGCCAAGATTCAGGTCCCATCAGAGGGAGGCTGGCCTTCTTCTCCAATCACTGGCGTCACACAACCACTGACGCATGGGCCCTTCAAACAGTAACTCTAGGCCTCTCGCTAGAGTTCAGCTCCGTTCCTCCGGGTCAATTCATCCACTGCCCTGTATCCTGAAACCTCACCAAACAGGCTATGATGGAAACCGAGATACATCATCTTCTCGCCATAAGGGCAATAGAGCCGGTACCTCATCAGCATCAGGCTTCCGGCTTCTCTATCCTGTTCCTGGTTCAAAAGAAGTTGGCCATACTTGACTTAAAACAGCTCAATATGCATATCAAATACCACCTCTTCAAAATGCACTCCCTGCAGAGCATTCTAGCCGGTATCAGGCAAGGAGATCTGTTATCTTCAATAGACCTAAGGAAGCATATCTACCCATACCCATCAGACCAGCACACAGGCAATTCCTCCGCTTCTGTTACGCAGGAGACCATTACCAGTAAAAGGCCTTCAGACTATCCTCTGCTCCAAGAACGTTCACAAAGATCCTGGAGGTGGTAGCTGCTCACCTACATACCATCCCAGTGAGAATTCAGTGCTAACTAGACAATATTCTCATCCAATCGGCCACATTACCACAGGCATTAGCAGATCTCCAGCTTACTCTCCAGGCCCTCCAGAAGCATGGATTCACCATCAACCTGATGGCGAGAAGAGCCAGTTGCACCCAACTCACGAACTGGTGCACCTAGGAGCCCGGATAAACACTCTGTCTTCCCAGGTGTTTCTTTCTCTGGAGCTATCCACAATATCAGAGACACGGTAAAGCAGGTCAGAACTCGCAAACGGGTACCGCTGCTGTTACTGTCCACTCTGCTCGGCCAGATGATCTCTTGCCTGGCCATCGTTCCATGGGCGGGGCTCCATTCTCGACCGCTGCAATGGCTGCTTCTACCCAGCCAGAGAGCCAGTCACAGCAATGCCGAGACACTAATCACAGTTCCTCCATCTGTTCTCAGATCCCTGTCATGGTGGAACTCGACAGCACTGGAGAGAGGATGTGGTTTCAGAGAACCCAACCGCATGATCCTCACCATGGATGCCAGCCTCCACAGCTGGGGAGCCCACCTGCAGGACCAGGTAGCACAGGGCCGCTGGTCTCAGGCAGATTGCCTAAAGGACATCAACTGGCTGGAATTGAGGGCCACTCATCTAGCCCTAAGACACTTCCAAGCCAGACTGCAGAATCAACACGTCCTGCTCCTGATGGACAATGTCATCAAAGCGCACGTAAACCATCAGGGAGGCACAAAATCCCACCTCATGCGCAAAGCGACAGCCATGGGACTATGGGCAGAACGACATCTGCTATCCATTTGGGCAGAACACATCTCAGGGGTCTCCAACATTCAAGCAGACTGACTGAGCAGGGAGACCATAGATCCATCAGAGTGGCAACTGCATCCAGCACTGTTCCGTCAGCTGTCAGCCAGATTCGGTCAGCCCCAGATGGGCCTATTCTCCACCCAAAAAAATGCGCAACTTCCCCAATTTTACTCCAGGTTCCAGTCTCCCTCAGCCGAGGGCACGGACTCTCTATGTTGCAAATGGCCTCCGGGTCTACACTATGCCTTTCCCCCGATACCTCTGCTCCCAAGAGTCATCAGGAAGATCCTAGAGGAAAGGGCAGAAGTCCTCCTAGTAGCCTCACACTGGCCATGTCAGGCCTGGTTTGCAGATCTAGTGAGCCTTTCCATCACCCAGCTGTGGAAAATTCCCTCACACCAGGTATCACTCCATCAAGGGCCATCGCCCATCCAGAACCCCAATGGCTTCAGTTGGCCATTTGGCATGTGAATGGGAGCTTCTAGAGCTCCTGTCGGCCTGGGTCATTGACACCATCTTGGTGTCTCATAGCCCGTCTACACTCTTATCTTCGATGCCACATGGCTCGCATTTCGGTGCTGGTGCTCCCACCATGAAATAATTCCCTCTTCTGCATCAGTTTCACCTGTCTTGGACTTTCTTCAAGAGGGGCTCTTGAAGGAACTAGCCACTAACATGCTACGATGCCAAATTGCTGCCTTAGCCATCGTTATCCCTGGCATTGGTGCGACTTCCCTCTCACAGCACCCTTACATTCAGTTTTCTAAAAGGGCTTCTAACTTGCACCCTCCTTCAATTCACAGATATCCCTCGTGGGATCTGAGTCTAGTCCTTCAGGCTCTCACAGAACCTCCGTTCGAGCCATTATCATCCTCCACTTTAAAGCTATTAACCATCAAGGTGGCATTCCTCATCACTATCACCTCAACACGACAAATATGTGAAATGATGGCTCAGTCCATCCAAGGACCTCTGTATCTTTCACCCTGATCGAGTCATTCTATGTCTCGACCCAACATTTCTTCCTAAGGTCAACAGCTGGTTTCATAGGGCCCAGGAGGTCGTCTTGTCCAACTTCTGACCTCACCCTAGACACCTGTCAGAACGACGATGGCACTCACTGGATGTCCAAAGGGCCCTAAGGACTTACATTAAACGAACAGCTCAGATCAGAAAAACAGAGTCCCTTTTCATCTCATTTCAGCCCCGTTCTATGGGCCAAAAAGTTTCTCCATCTACGATTGGGCATTGGATCAAATCCTGCATTTCCTTGGCCTATGATCTTTGCTCACGGCCTAGGCCTAACCGCATCACAGCCCATTCAACAAAAAGCACTGCCACTTCTAAAACCTGGGCCAACCATGCCTCCATTATCGATATCTGCAGAGCCGCTGCTTGGGTCTCCCCTTCCCCATTTATCCGTAACTACAAAATAGACAAGTATGCTTTGGTGGAGACGGCCTTTGGCCACAGAGTACTGCAACAGGTCCTTCCAACTGAGGGGACCCTGAAATCTGCAGTGGCCTGCCCTATTGATAATTAGCTTGGGTATATCCCACTGTTTGAACTCTCTAAGCAGCGCACAGGAGAATGAATGTTGTACTCATGTGAACGTTTGTCCTCAGTGCGCTGCGTGAGAGTCCAATCCCTCCCTAGTATTTTTCTTTTGGGTCCAGGGTCCCAGGGGAGTAATACTGGTTTTCAGCTTACGTCTTCTCAGGATCCAGGACCTCGCCAATAAACTGGGATACAGAAGGAAGGAGGAGGCGTATCCAAGCAAATT
>JANHFM010003302.1:93104-107874 GCA_032468115.1 Grayia smithii | reverse complement strand
AGCATCCTGAGCTCTAGTATTGTGACATCCTGAGTCCTGTGCTGCCTCCCGGGCTTTAGTTTGGCTCCGAGTTTGAGATCTTGCCATGTGTTCATAGCGTGTGTCAGTTTGCTTTGTGCAGGGATCGGAGGGGGGTGCAGCAGCTGGTGATGCCGCTGTGGTTTGGCTTCTGGATGGTGGTTGTATTTCATCTATGGGATGGGTTTGGTTTTGAATCTGGTGAGGATGATTGGTGGTGTTTAGGAGATGTTTAGTATTATGTAGATAATACTTGGTTTTCTGAGGAATCAGAGTATTGAAGGCATAAAAATAAGGATGGGAGGCTGATAGCAAGAGATACAGACTTTAAATTAAAGCTAGCAATAGAAATTGTTGAAACAAAGTACCCTATAGTGTCACACAACCAGTGATATGAAAAAAGTTTGTAAGAAAGTACAATGTATTTCTGTGAATCCAATGATTCCTGTCTATCAATAGACATAGTAGGTTATGGAAGGATATACTTTTTATGTTGTTCGGATGTATGGATATAGCTGCATGAATGCATATATACAAAAAGTGCTTCCATTAGGAAGAAAAATCAAACTTTGCTTAACTTCAGGAAGGATGAATTGCCATTTTTAAATCTTGGAATCACATATGCGACTCTGGCATTCAAAGCTGGCTGTAGAAGGGCAAAATATTAATCAGTGCTATAGGTGTTATTTTACATTTCCCACTCATTAAACAACTGGTTATTGGCCGATTGGCCTGGGAGGAGGTGGGATTACCTATGGAGAAAATAATACTTCTTTTCTCTCTTCTCCAAATGATTCCAGTCAAGATCCCAGTCCCCACTTTGCATTCATCTGCCAGGTTAATAGAAAACCTCCAAGGTCCCTTCCAACATTGTTATTCTATTAGTGGCTTAAGCCATGATTTACTGAAATCTAACAACATGGCCCAAAGATTCAGTAGCATTAGAGCTCACAACAAATTGAACCAATTGCATTTTGAATGTTGAATAATTTAACCTGATTACCTCATTATTTTCTTTGGCTCTGCCAAGTTTCCTGCTGCTGAGTTCCCATGTAAATGTATCAAGAACTAACATTTGCAAGGAACCCTTGAGTTACGATCTTAAAACATGTTTAGAAACAGGTCAAGCTATAATAAATGACCATGAAATAAAAATACTCTTTAACAGGGAAACCCATACATGGAGATAGATGATAGGCCATAAGTGATAAGGGATGGATGGAGGGATGGATGGATGGATAGATAGATAGATAGATAGATAGATAGATAGATAGATAGATAGAGATAGATACCCTGTTTCCTCAAAAATACAACCCACCCTGAAAGTAAGTCCTAGCTTGATTTTTACATGTGTGCCCAATATAAGCCCTACTCCCAAAATAAGCCCTAATTAAGGCCCCCACCCACTGCACAGTGCTTGGGTAAAAATTAAGCTAGGGTGGGAATTGGGGGGTGGGTGAAGCTGTCCTACTACTTATATTTGGACAGTTGTAGTCAGGCCTGGCACACCCTGACACCTGCCATGTTGGCCCATTTCTTCTGCAGCTGGCAAGGCTGGCAAGGCTTTCCTGAAGGCCTCTGTAGCTGATAACAAAGCTCTGGATCAAACCAGACCTCTGTTATCAGCTGCAGAGGCCTTCAGGAACTTGCAGGCCACAGAAGAAGAAGTTCCTGAAGGCCTCTCACAGTGAAAAGGAGGCTGAGGGTGATACATGCAAGTGAGGTTAGTCAGTGGATGACATCCCCTGAAAATAAGACCTGGGGCCTTTTTTGGTGGCAAAAAAAATATAAGACAGGAAAACACGATAGGTAGGTAGGTAGGTAGGTAGGTAGGTAGATAGATAGATAAATAGACAGACAGACAGACAGATAGATATTCAAGTAAGAGGGAAAGTTACAACGGTGGCAGTTGAAATACTACTATTTAAAATAATGATTGACCTACTGTAGGTATTCTTGCCATCTTCTAATGATTAATTTAATCATAAACCAGCACAATATTTTTATTATATGGAATCACAGGAAGGGTGTTTACCCCCCCTCCCCCATGGCACAATAAGCCCATTGATTCACAATTTCATTCCAACCATGGTAATTTAGCAAAGGAATTTTTATATCTAACTCGTCGTTTGGATACAATGAATCTAATTAATTTGGGGCAGTGGTGGTAAACTTGCAATGTTTACATGTTGACATCTGAACATAAAAGGTGTTGGATATGAAAAGAAACAATATGAATACTCTGGCTGAAAAAAGCACTATTTTCTATTCGGTGACAGGAAACAATGTTGAATAATCACTCCATCCCATTTCCAGTATATAGAGGCTGAAATAATCACTTACTCTAGATCAGGGGTGTCAAAACTGGCAGCCTGCGGGCCGGATACATCACATACAGGCCAGGGGTGGGTTCTACCCACCTTTGCTACTGGTTCTCTTCATGCACGTGTGTGCATGCGCGTGTGAGAAATTTGCGCATGCGCGTGAGCGAAGCGAGCACATGCACGTAAGCCACACTACCGTGCATGCGCAAAAGCTTTCTTTTCAGAAAAATCGCCGAAAAAGCGCTCTGCACATGCGCAGAGAGCTATTTTCGGCGATTTTTTTCAAAAAAGGTGAGTTGGGGCGCGTGGGAGAGCCCAGGTCCGGGACGCTGCGAACCGGTTCGGTGACGTCACAGCGTCACCACTACTTATTCGCGCGAACAGGACCGAACCGGGGGCAACCCACCACTGCCCCCATGCATGCATGGCAGAGAGCCGAAGACCAGCTGGCCGGCGGGAGGTACACGCGCATGCGCAGCAGAGCTGAACTGGAGCAACGGTTCGCGTGCCCACAGAGAGGGCGCTGCATGCCACCTCTGGCACGCGTGCCATAGGCTTGACATCACGGCTCTAGCTTGTCTTTTGTTGACTTTTTAAAAAATATGGGATCTGTCTCTCTAGAAAATACATAGTAATGTTAGATATTTTTGTTTCTATTTTGCTTTCTATAACTACTCAATAACTTTATTTAAAATAAATGTAAGTTGTAAGCAATCTTTTGCTGTTAAGACTTCACTAATAAACGTAAAACATAGGTAAAAACATCGACTGTTTCAAGCTGGCACTAATTTTCTTATTTTCCCTAGAAATATCGCTTTGAATTCAGTGGTGTAAATACAACTAATTCATGGGATTTTTAAACACTAATTGGGACCTATCTGTTATCCCCCCTTGTCGAAATATTGGGGGAAAAAAATTCCGTAAGGAGTTGACCTTGTAAGATGAGACCCATGTTAGTTTATGGTGGCAAAAAAAACCAAGAATCTCATATCCCTTGTCTACTTAATACATTTTATTAAAATGCATTAGATTTTCTGTGCTGCAGCTTACTTCATCAGATGTGTAGGGGTGGAAATTGTTGAAGTCATAATGAGATTTGGTTTCCATGGGTACAGATGGTGATGAAAACATCATAGTAAAGCTCAAATAAAGGACAGGCTTCAGAGCAGGGGTGAAATTTACTTACCTTCCCAACCGGTTCAGAAGTGCACACACTGCCTGCACGTGCTTGCTTCTGCGCATGCACAGAGGATAAAAAACACATCACTTCCTGTTTCAAACGAGGAAGTAACAGCGACCAGGCGGGTGGGTGGAGCCTTGCACCACCTTTACTACTGGTTCTCCGAACCACTAGCCACCATCGCTACTGGTTCGGCTGAACCGGTCCGAACTGGGAGTATTTCCCCCCTGCTTCAGAGGGTAAGAGGTAATAAAATTCTAGGGCAGCCATGAAGATACCGGCATGTTAATCCTTCTCCCACTTACTCATTGACTATTGTAAAGATGTTCAGCTGAAAAACAAGAGAATGGAGAGAAGATTAGTCAGCTTAAAGGTAATGGCTGGAACTCTGGAATGTTACATTTTGAAGAAAAGATATACTGCAACATTATGTTCCATGTTCTAATTATATGACAAATTAAGTATTGTTTGTGGTTTGCATTACATTTAAAAGTTGTTGGGTTATGCTTTCTGTTTAAGAGACTCATACAAGCAAGTTGTATTTCCCTCTTTGCCTTTGAGAAAGTAATGTTTTATATATTACTCCCTGTGTTTCTTAATCTAGTGGAAAAGCCAAAGGAGTTTTTTTTTCTTTTTTACTGTCATCATGCAACCACAAAAATGTTATGTGTTTAAGAAATAAGACTTCTTGCATCCAAACCAAGGAAGGAATGGACAATTTATTGTTTCATTCTTTATTTTCATTTTGCCAACTTTCAATACCAAGTTGGGTTCTTGAAACAAAACACTGGCTGTTTTTAGACTGTGTGGGATGGTTATAAGAGAGTGCAGGTAGGTGTGGATTTCTGTGCTAACCAAAATGTGATGTCTTAAAAAATAAACAATATAACTTTATGTAGGAATAGAACTAGGTCAACCTCTGTAGCCATTTGAGTATTTATTTTAATCTTGGGAGGAAGGGTAGTCTACCATTTTAAATTGATGCAAGTTGTTATTGTTGAATCTCAAGTGAAAATGGATACCAAAGATTGATCTAATCTGCCAAAGTGATCCACGTTTTATATCTTAAAATTCTGCCATAAGATTTAGATGTTTGGGACATGTATATGCCAGAGCTGGATATTCTACTAAGCTTGTCATGGGATGAATTTTACTTGAAATTGGCATTTTTATATGTTACAAAATAAAATAACAACTTATTACAAAAAAAAATTGATCATAAGTGGAGGACTACCTGTAGAAATCTTCCTTTTGAGATAGGACTTTTTAAACTGAGCTTTATTAATTTATTTTTTAAATTATATTTAATTATATTGAGAATTATTAAGGGTTTTTAAAACATTATTCAACCAAAATGCTCCTGCTGTCTTTCCCCCTCCTTAATAATCTTGGCACATTTTAAAACAAAGCATTGGCCTGTACAGTAGTCACTCATCATTTTTAGTTTTTAAACATATGTGCTTTCTAAAATTCCCCAACCACAGATTTCTTGAAAGGTGCAGAATTCTTGAAAACCAGAGAGGTGCTAGGTCAGAGTGTCCCTATTCATTTCTAAAGAATAGACAAACTTTTTCCTTGGCTGGCAAAATATATTGGAGTACAGCCAAGGCTCTTAAGCAGCAGCATTGACATCTTTTGGTGAATTACTGCTGCAATTTACCAGACATTCAGTAAAACTAATTAATTTGAAAGCTACCCTAAAATTGCAAATGGTTCTGGCAAAGAGAACTGGTGATGAAAATGGCTGAGCAAACAGTACTTGAATAAGGTCTAAAGTAGATTGTAGGCCTTTGGTTTCTTGCAGGATGTCTATTCTCAGCAGATAATCTTGCAAACAATTCCAGCTTTGAGATACTGCTAAACCCCACCTGGGCTTAAGAAGGCTCATAACTGTTTTGGATCTCCATTTCACGGAGCTGAGACTGTTTGCAGCTTATACAGTATTTAAAACAGTAGCATGTAAAAAAAGGGAGAAGTTAACTTTGGGCATTCAGCCACAGTAAACGGGATGGGAGCTCTTTTGTGTTTGAATCTGAGTTACAATAAAATAAATACTGTCACAAATGAGGCATAAGATGAAGCCTGCTGGTTCTGTCTCATTGAGAAGTACATAGGCTAGCTTTTCAATGTAATAAATAAAATGGGTTGGTTATGGGTGAACTACTCCTGTGCAACATGCTAAGGTGCTTTTAACAATATAAATTGTGCACTTGACCTTGAAGAGACTGCATTTAAAATACCTGGCTAGTCTAACACTAATGGATATTGGGAAAGGTAATATGAAAAATCCCACTAATTATAGAAGACGTATTGGCTCTGAATTCTTCAGTTCCTTCCGCTTCTCCTATTCAGCCTACGGCAACATGGAAGAATTCACCAGAAGGTAAAGATTGGAATGGATTACAGAGTCTCACTTTTTATAAGGCAGTCAAATTAGATGGCACAGAATACCATAATGAAAAAAGCATCTGCTTCCTGCTGTTGGCTCCCAAGACTAAATTTGTATTTTCTGAGTACAAACTTGCAGGATAGTTGTGATCCACTGAGCCAGACTAAATGCTGTATTGGGGAGAGATGGGGAAGCAACATCTTGCTCATACTTCTGTCCCTCCTCACATTCTCTCAGGTCCATTTCCATAGCAGCAATAAAGCGTTTTGGATGTTGAATTAGCAGTTCAGGACAAAGGAAAGTCATTTTATCCAAGGAATAATTAATTTCCAGGCTACAAGATTTAATGGTAATCACTAGTTTAGGTACTTTTAAAAGGATGGGAACGTGACCTACTCGTGACCTAGAGAATAGATCTAATGATAGCCACTAATAATGACAGCTATATAATATTTCATTTCAAGGAAGTATCCTTTGAAATGCGAGATCAGTTTTTCCCATGTTTTATATATATATAGCCATCCTCCCCGCCCAGGCAAGAGCTATCAGCTGGTTTGGAAAAGTATGCAGTGCTATAAGGTGAAGTAATTTCCTGTCCCCCAAATAACAGCTTCATGATATCTTAATGATTGGAATGTTGACAGATTGAGGGAGGAGAGGAAACCCTGGCAAATGGATGGGAAGTAGATAAAGAGTGAACAGGGAGACATGCAGTGGTTTTTAAAATGTGGAAAGAATACTAACTCTTTGTATTGAGAAGAACTGGTAACTCTAATGTCACTAGTATGGGAAACTTTCCTTCAGGCCCTGTGATCTTTCTTATCCATTAAGGAAAGCTGTGTCCTGGAGCAGAATCAGACTTGTGACCTAGCCTAACAAACTTTTTTTGTCAACATTCAAGAACATATTTTAAGGAAAGAAGCAGTTCTAAAAAGAAATATCTTTTTTGTTACTTGTATAGGCAAACCGGACCTAAAAGTCTTCCATGATGTTTCTATCATCCAAACTACCTTCCCTGACTGTCAACACTACATCTTATCTGTTTAATAGCTCAGTTATAGGTAGTCCTGGAGATATGACAGGCCACTGAATGAATGTTTAAAGTTACAAAGGCACCCCAAAATTACATATGACCCTGTTTCAAAGTTACGACGGCTGCATCAACCTCACAATCATTTACTTTTATAACTGCTGCAGCAATCCCTGCGTTCTTTTTTCCCTTTCCCACCCTGATGGGACCCACAGCACTTGCGCCTATCCCCATGCTTACTGGAAGCAGCCAACATTTTCAGTGCTTTCATAATTCTTTGCAGAAAATGGCGGCTGCTTTCAAAGCTTTCTGTCCCGATCAGCTGGCCATTGGGAGACTGCAAACCTCTCATGCCTCCTGCTAGGCTTTGGGAACCAGGTCCTATATACTAAGGTGGCAGCTTTGGGACAAGCTTCCCAAGACCTTTCCCTTGCTTAACCCACTCTATCCTCCAGAAAGCCACATTTCTTCAATACAGAAAATCAGAGACTTTTCTTTTGGGCTTAATGGAAAAAAACTTGGGGGAAAAATTTGAACTTTGTGGCTATACATGTTGACAGCAGCAAGACTACTCTATGCACAAAAATGGAAGGACATTTCAACCCTGACAATGGACAAATGGCTGCAAAAGTTGATGGAGTTGGCAGAGATGACTAACTTGACTGCTTTGATCAAGGAAAAAAACACAAATACTTTTGTTTCTACCTAAAAACCGCTTCTGGCTTTGTGCTTGAGGTAAAAAAAAAATGAAACTTTGAGTTTGGGTTTTACCGATTAGATAGATTTGTTATAGAAATGGCTAGTTATAGAAATGGCTAGTTGTTTCTATATAGAAATGTTGTTATAACAACAAATGTTGTTGTTCTATATTGTTTCACTATAGAAATGGCTAGTTGTTGTTATAGAAATGGCTATTATGTAAAAATAAAAAGTTGTAGTTTGATGTTACTGCCCTATTCTACTGCACCAAAGTGCCTTTACTTTCTCCCCCCCTTCTTTTCCCTTCCTTTTTCTCTTCCTTCTTATTTTTCCTACTATTTGCTTTTATATATTTTTGTACGTTATAAATGAATAAAATTAAAGAAAAATTGCTCAAAAAATTAAGAAAGAAAGCAAAAAAGGTGGGAGGGACAAATTTATTGATCTTTCTCTCCCAAATAGGTGCTAAAACTAAACTCCCCACCTGTGCCTCCAATCTCTATCCCTTTTAACAACAGTAATTTGCAGCTAAATTACGGCATGCCTGGAAAGAAGGTGTAAGTTACTTACTTTGACTCCAGATTGAAAGAGTAAAGAGATGAAGCAACCGAAGGAAATCTTTCTGTAGCTTTTTAGATTGAGGAGCTGAAGAAAAAAAGCCAACCCAAAAACTTTAGCTTTTTGCTGTTTGTCTGACTCTTTAGGATCTAAACTAGTCCTTTGAAGGGACCCAGCTTCACGTGTCATGTTTTAGTTGGCTAAACATTTTGAGCTGAATTTTTTTTCTTCAGAAAGATTTTCTTTGCTTGCTTGCTTCCTTTCTCTTCAGCCTGGAACCAAGGTAAATTTAAAAAAAAAAAAAGAATAGAGATTGGAGGGCAGAGACAGAGTTTTAACATCTAATTGCCAGGGTGGGTGGTGGGTGTGAGAGATCAACATCTGTCCCTCCCAGCTTTTTTCATTTTCTTTATTGAAGAAATCTGGCTTTCTGGAGGAGGGAGGGGTTAAAGCAAGGTAAACATTTTAGGAAGCTTGTGCTGAAGCTGCCACCTTATCATGCAGGTCCGGTTTCCCAAAGCCTAGCAAGAACTAAAAATTTGCAGTCTCCTGACGGTCAACTAAATTGGCATCCAGCTAAATGGGGCAGAAAGCTCTAAAAGTCTGAGGAACTGATCCTTTTTTTGCTCCAGAAAGGCAGAGGTACCTCTGGCAAGAGGAAGGGCTATAGTTGAATAAGGAAAGTCAGGCTCACCTGACATTTTCGAATACAGCTCATCTGTCTGGAACCCGCACTGCATATCAGACATTAATACAAGTAAGAGAGTTGAGAGATATTTCACGAGAAGAGTCCTCTATTCCTCTACCCGCAATAAAATACCTTATGCCACCAGACTTGAAATTATGGGCTTAGACAACTTAGAATTACGCCCACTTCGGTCTGATTTAAGCATAGTACATAAATTATCTGCCACAATGTCCTACCTGTCAATGACTACTTCAGCTTCAACCACCACAATACATGAGCAAACAATAGATACAAACTCAAGGTAAACTGCTCCAAACTCGATTGTAGAAAATATGACTTCAGTAACAGAGTTGTCAGTGCCTGGAATGCACTACCAGACTCTGTGGTTTCTTCCCTAAACCCCCCAAACTTTAACCTTAGACTGTCTACTGTTGACCTCACCCCATTCCTAAGAGGTCTGTAAGGGACATGCATAAGTGCACAGCGTGCCTACCATCCCTGTCCTAATGTTCCTTTTTACTCGTATCCTTTGCATGTATTCAAGTTATGTTTATACTTTTATCTGTTATCTTACATATGATTGATAAATAAAATTTAAAAAATCCCTTGTTTCACACTGGTGAGACAGTCAGCTGTGTGGTGGATGCATGTGGGAGCCACTCGAAGGACAAAAGCAGAGTATGGGGCATCTCGGTGTGGGGAGGTCTTGGGAGGCCTGAGGCAGGTGGGTCTGTGCCTGCACTAAATTTAAAAGGAACTCCCACCAACCCAGTGCAGCCCCTGCTCCACTTAACGACCTCATGTATATTTAACAAATGCACTGGGAAGAACAAGGATGACTGGTTGCTACTTGAGGTAGTTCATTCAATGTTTGTCCTGACTTGTGACCCTAATGAGCTGGCTCCGTGATGGACATATAACAGTTCATTAAGTGACTGTTCAAAGTTACAATTGAACTGAAAAAAAAGTGACTTTAAGGCCAGTTTTTAAACTTATGAGCATTGCAGCGTCCCCATGCTCATCTGATTTACATTTGGATGCTTGACAACTGGTTCATATTTAGGATGGTTGCAGCATCCCGGGTCATGTGTGGTCATCTATGATCTTCTGACAAGCAGCAAAGTTATTGGGAAAGCCCAGATTCACTTAACAACTATGCTACTAATTTAATAACTGCAGTGATTAATTTAACAAGAAAAGTCATAAAATGAGGCAAAACTCACTTATCAAATTTCTTACTTAGCAACATAAATTTTGGGCTCAATTGTGGTGCTCAGTAGAGGACAACCTGTATATGCTCATCTTGTGAAATATAATTCTAATATAGGTTATGGTAGATATTGTGTATTAAAATAATTTTATCAGAAAATAATCAGAGATATTTTCTTAGATGGAGATAAATAAGTGTGTTTCTTTTTTCATGAAGAATATAAATATTTTTCAAACCTTTTGACCAAGTGTTCAGTTCACTGCTCTCTTACTTTTTTTAAAAAAACTCAGGATTTTTATTTCTTCGTCCCTTCCATTTAATTTTATCCTTACAAATCTGCTTTTTAATTACTTTCTTTGTGGTCCTCTGTAGTCTGCTGTTGACTGAGAAAATGAAAGAGAAAGTGGCATATTAAAAATGGATTGCAAACTGACTGCTAATGTGCTGTAAAAAGCTTAATTTTTGTCTGCCTTCGCCACTGAAACATAAACCTTATTTAGAAGTGATTTTTGATGTGTTGTTTTGAAGAGATAAAAGTGTGTTTTGCCTACTATCTGAGCACAGTTGAATGCTTTAACTTCATCCATACGGGTGTGGGTGGGTTTATATGTATACATAAGCCAAATAACCCTACCCTAAGTGTCAAAACTATGTTCAATTCTTAATGTTTTATAACCTAATTAAGTGTCTGGCTAAGCCTTTCTCTCTCCAAAACGTTGGACATAAATTGATTGATGGGCCTCCCTGCTGGCAGGACTGTATATTTTGTGTAAATAATATTGGGCTTATCTCAGCAGGATGGGAATTCTCTATTCATCATAGCCTCCATATATAAAAAAGAAGATAAGGGAGATCCCATAAATTATAGGTCCAAAAGCCTTATCAATATACTAGTGGCCAAGATCTGTGTGAAACATTCCTTGAGTAGAATTGAGACTAGGTGGTGAAGAAAAATCTTACTTGAATAAAAAGGCCATGTTCAGACCTGAGAGCTCCATAACAGTTTTATTCTATACTATCACAAAGTGAAATTTGAAACTGAAGTTAAGCAATTGATGGTATCCTTTACAGATTTTAGTGCGGAATTTGAGTTTATAAATATAAATATTTTATGGAACCCTGTACTTGGTTACAGCCATTTACACAAATACCAGCATATCTACCCATAAAGGCCCTTGGACTCCGATACTATTCAATCTATGCCAGTGATATTTCATCAATGATATTGCATATACCAAAGATTTCTAAGAAATTTATTAGTATAGTTGTATATGCAGAAAACCTTATTTAATGTCACATTTCCAATTTGGCCTAAGAAAACTGTTTGCAACAATTAGGTTTGTTTCAAACTCATTGAATAGTAACAAAGCCAACTCTAAAGTGATGGTATTGAATAAGAAATATACTAAATATAATTGGTCCCTGGCTAGGGAGCCCATTGAATTAGTTGATTCTTTCCCAAAGTTAAGGAGAGTTCTCATCAGTAGAAGGAGTGTGGGAATGCTGCTTCAAAAGAAGACCAGTAAGGGCTTAGCAAGTTCCAGAATGCTACAGGTAGTCCTTGCTTGCTGATGATAGTTGGGATGGCAATTCCATCTCTAAGCAATGCAATCATAACATACAATGTCACATGGCTGTGCTGACTTTTGACAGCAGTTGCAGCAGTCTAAGTTGCCTTGGTTAAGTGAATCCTGCATGGTCACAGATGTTGTGACCTAGGCTTCCTGAGTCCTTAAAACACACAATTAGTCCCAAAAACCTCTTTTATTTTCACAGTTGAGAATTACGTTCATTCCCAGCTGAGTCCCAACTAGTTTCAAGAAAAGTCCTTTGGGATAATCACCAACCTTTATCTCCTTTGACATGCTGCCAAAGACCTTACTTGACAAAGCCCCATGGAGTTCAGAATCAAACAAGAGATGCCAACATTAAACAGAGTTAACAATGTTACTTTCCTGCAAAGTCCAAATGCCTTTGCTTCTCTTTTAAGCCTTATGGGAGGGGCCAATCATCTCCTGGCCTTACTCCTGAGTTGTCCCTTTTGTTTTAGCTTCTCTTGCCTTCTAGCAGCTCTGTGCATGCGTATACTAGGAATAGGCTCCTCCTGTTCCTCTGCCTCTCTGATGTCCAACTCTGGAGGCTCTGGAGCCTGCATATAACTCCCAGATGGCCCTGGCCCAATCTCTGCCTCTGATGCAGAGCCCTCATCCAAGCCTTCCCTAGACTCCAGGACTGGCCCATGTTCCTCCCCAGCTTCCTCATTGTCCGACTCTGCTGCCAGCTCCGCAGGCTGCTGGCGCACCACAACAGAAATGGGGATTTTGCAGTATCCTTCCCCTGGATGGGGTGGGAATGAAGATTTTGCAGTATCCTTCCCCTGCCACACCCACCAAGCCACACTACACCCACCAAGCCACACCCACAGAACCGATAGTAAAAAAATTTGGATTTCACCACTGATCAGAATGATGACTTTATAAGAACAGTTTCTAAAATGCTTGCAAATATACTATGAATATATAATGGGAAATTTCCATTTTATTAAATATCATTTTTTTTCACTATTGTAGGACACTGACAAATTTGTATCATCATATTGACTGGTCACATCAAAATTTTGAAGACTACATCAATAATATAAAAAGACAGTTGCTGAAGAACAAAAATAATATTATTTCTACTGAAAGATTGAAGCATTATCACAAAGAGCTAACTGAGCGGATCGAAGCTGGTCATCTTTCATCTTTTACAGCACTCTGGGCCCTTATTCAGGAAGCTTTTCTCCATGATGGAGTATGTTAATTATTTGTTATGCAGCAAAGATGTGATCCCCTAGTTTCTCCTATTGAAGCAGCAATGTGACATCATGTAACATCATCTGTGCTGGTGAGTGTGGGTTGCCTCACACTTCCAAGCACTGATGATGTTATCTAGTTGGGTAATGAAACATCTGCAGAAAAAAGCAAACAAACTCAGATAATACCAAGGATTTCCCAGTTTAACCCTGAGTTACATGTATTCTCTTCTATCGAATAATGCGTATATTAAAATATTTATTTTGTTTCCCTTTGATTGAAGGCAAATCCCAGTAAGCTCTCAGACCAGCAACAGGCTTTGAATCAGGGGCAGAACCCTTTTCCTATTTACACAGCCATAAATGTCAAACAAGAAAATATCAGCACTTTTGACTTTAGAGGTGGGTACTCACATATCAATCTCTCCACTGTGGAAATGTGGGCTTTGATTGCATGCTATAAGGCCTGTGATGGCGAACCTATGGCACGTGTGCCGGAAGTGGCATGCAGAGCCATTTTTCCAAGCATGCAAGCCGTCGCCAAACTCACCTGAAGCTGCGCATGTGCTCGTGCCCCAGCTGGTGTTCAGGCCTCTGGTGCACCAGCATGCAATTCAGGGGACCCAGCTGTCCTCGGAGTTCTCTTGTGCTTGCGTGCGTGTTTGCGCATGCATGCGAGGTGACTGGTGTGCAGCATGCACATGCACAGACAGCATTCGTGTGTGTGCGCGTTGCATGCGCAAAAACCACACGCATGTGCAGATGGTGAGATTGCGCATGCAGTGCAGGCCTCAGCACCTGTGCAAAAGCTGTGCACATGTGCGAATGGTGTAGTTGTGCGTCCAGCGCATGGTGAGGGTGCACGCAAAACCTCTGTGGATGCGCAGACGGTGCGGTTGCAGTCTCAGCACATGGGGAGGAGCCGCATGTTAGTGCAGATGGCACGTGAGCATGCGGAGCGCACAAAGCGTGTTCCTGTTTGGCACTCGGTAAGTAAAGGTTTCACCACCACTGCTATAGGCATTGGAAGAGAGGAGAAAAAGGGAAGAGAATGAAATTTGACCTTGAATTTAATAGAACTAGTACTTCCTATTTATGAATGTCTCAGACTTCTACATGGATTCTCATTTTCACCCAACTTCACCAAGGCAGAAAATCAAGATCATGTAGAAAACCAAAGAGAAAAATATGGCACTGTAATATTTAAGCTATTGATAGCTTAGATATGCTTCAGAATGTTACAATTTGAACTGATAAGATTTGAAGTCCAAAACATCCAGCAGGGCACCAGTTTCCTGTCCTGATCTAAATTATCTCTGCTTGCATTGTTAAATGAAAACTGTTATCCTCTACATCAATATTTGTTTGAAAGGATTGGCTTCTGTTTTTGCTCAGCAACTAGGCCTTTTGGGTCTTTTTAGCACCCACGTCTAACCTCCAAAACATAATATGTTGAAAGCTAGTGATTCACATCTACATCTAAATAAGAAAAAAAGGCATTATCTATTATTGGCCAGGGATTATAGGTTGTTCTAGTAATTTTCTTCTAAAAAGTTATGCATTAGATGTGTATAACTATTTAAATGGCTATAAATTATTCCCTTAAACAGCTTTTCATTGTTCTCTATGTTATCAACATAGTGACGCAAGTTGTTCATTAAATACAAACTTCTAGTTTGTCGTGATTTGCACTTAGATTTGTGGAAGATATCACAAAATTGATCAAGGCAATTGGGACAAGAAGGTTGTTTGTCTGATGCTATTTTTTCCACAAGAAATCTCCCTGGAGGTCTGTCTGTCTGGCT
Source organism: Grayia smithii (assembly GCA_032468115.1). Classification (NCBI taxonomy): domain Eukaryota; kingdom Metazoa; phylum Chordata; class Lepidosauria; order Squamata; family Grayiidae; genus Grayia; species Grayia smithii. The sequence continues at coordinate 93,179 of JANHFM010003302.1, read as the reverse complement.
CCTTTCTTTCTTTCTTTCTTTCTTTCTTTCTTTCTTTCTTTCTTTCTTTCTTTCTTTCTTTCTTTCTTTCTTTCT
>JANHFM010003302.1:54318-64965 GCA_032468115.1 Grayia smithii | reverse complement strand
TAATCTATTCTTTCAAATCTCAGACCACTAAAGCTGCAAATATCTCAAGCACCTTATCTTCTAGTATAGGGGTGTCAAACTCAATTTCATTGAGGGCCGTATCAGGGTTGTGTTTGATCTTGAGGGCCAGGTGGGTGTGGCTGGGGTGGGTATGACCAGCTTGACATCACTCGTGTTGGGGGCACCCCTCCCAGGCTCCATTTTCGACTGCAATGGGCTCCATTTTCACTGGCAGAGGCACTGTGGGCGGTCCTTTGCTGTTTCCAGGGTGGCCCCATGGGCCAGATCCAGTCCACGGGCCTTGAGTTTGACATTCCTGTGCTAGAAGCTTAAACTATCTAGCAGGTCTGCATGTTTTAAATAAAGACAGTCTCTAAAGTGGTTTTAGAGAAGAAGATACAATTGCATTCAAATCCAGATTCTGCCTGTGTGGTAAAGGACCTATGGAAACCATCAAACATGCCTTATTGTCCATTTTATGCCAAACTTTCATGAGCTTCTAATTCTACATATAACTGAATATCTTGATTACTCTGATCAATTCTATTTAAATCATCTTATTATCAGGTTCAAATGATTCTGTCTCTTTAAGGGTGGCAAAATTCTGTCACATATGTAAGTGGCACAGTGGTTTGAATGACAATGCTCTTCGCCTAACTAAATAATCAGTATTAATTTTGTGTATCCAGGAGTTTTACTAGCTGGTCATTGACCTCAATAAGAATTCTGTCCTGTTACAAAATAAACACAGTATTTATCTAAATGGAGTAGTTATTTAAGATTTCACCTGCAGTTTAAAATGTCACAGCTCCCAAACAGCTTATTCCTTTATTTCCAATTTATGATAACTTGATCTGTAAAGTTCATATTGTGTTTTGAATCTAGAGAAATGATGTTAACATTTTTTCCCCCTAACATCACTTGTTTGTACCATGGACTATGTTCTGAGGTCTCCCTTCTCTATTTGTCAGCAAGAAATCAAGAACAAAATTCTTAAAAGAAGGAATGAGTAAGTTGTTTACTTGGTAGCTGCTGCCAAATAAAAAAAATTAATAATCTGTCTATTTCTGTGCTTTTGATTGGAACTTTGCTTCTTAGTTTGAGAGATAAATAATTATCAGAAGTAGTGTAGCAAAGATATCTGGTTTCCCTTACCAAATGATTCTGCTTCACAGGAGAGTTGGCATAAGCCTTGGTGCTTTGACAGAATGTAAGAGCAGAATAAAAAGGGGATATCTTCAAAGGTACTATTCTAAAATAGTGAAGCATTCCTGGCTGCAAATCTAAGGAAATGTTAACAGGGTACATGTGAATGTCTGGCAATTCTCACCTTGCAATGCATAGGCATTGGTGACATCAAACTAACATTATGCTTGCATGAATTTTAACATACATTCAAATTGCTTTGCTCGTTGGCTGGTTACTTTAACTAAAGGGAAAAAAAAGAGCACTAAGTAAAAACCTCATGGGTAATTCTGATAGTGGTACATGATGAGTACATAAATAAAAAGACAGGCAGTGGGATTATCAGATAGATATTGTTGCATTAAAACAATTGTTTTTGTAGCAGTGACAGAATAAGTAAGCAAATGTAACTGGTATATGATACTGAATGTGCAAAATTGTGCAACCTTTGGGTTGTATCCAAAGTCTGCTTACAGAAAAACTACAAGAAAATGTGTTTGGCAAACAGTTATGTATTTGGTTTTCAGTTGCTGAACTGCTAGTGGAACAACACAACAAACTAGTGGAATAACACAAGAAATAACACAAGGATCTTTCATATGTTCAATTACAACTTCAACTGGCCAGAGTGCAACCACTGTAATGGAACGTGTGGGTGATCTTGTGGAACAAGGGGAAGCTATGCTGCCTGGGAAACAATCAGACATAAGAGACAGATCCCCCAGTGTCTTAGCAGTCAGAGAAAAAGACTTAGGAAGGACCCATCTAATGGATCAAGAGGTTAAAAATAGCGGTGGGAACTTTGTACCTTCAGACTTTCAAGATTGTGTTAACGTAGCCTTATAATAATGTAAAATCAGTTCACCTGGTGATGTATCTTGTCTTGTGTACCTGGGAGAGCTGGCAATGGCCCACATATTTCTACTGCGGTGTTGCTTTGCTGCTTCAGGAGCTGCAGTGGCCGCCAGTGTGTTTTCAAGTGCAATTCTAGGTGCTGATTACTCCCTTCAGAGACTTATATTGTCACAGGCCTGGGTATCTAAGAGAGTCTCTTTCCTGAATGGTCTCTGCTTATTGGACCCAGGTGGCCAGAGAGCACCTTAGTAAGGTTCCTACCAGGGATGGGTTCTACTTATCTTTACTACCAGTTCTCTTGATGCACGTGCTTTGTGCGTGATCGGCCTGCGCACGCTCCATGCATGCGCAGTAACTTTTTTTTTGAAAAAAACCTCGAAAAAAGCTCTCTGCGCATGCAGAGAACCATAAGTACGGGCGTGCGGGTGGGCCCAGCTCCCGGTCGCAGAGAACCGGTTCGGTGACATCACAGCATCACCGCTACCGGATCACGCGAACCAGCCTGAACCGGGAGCAACCCACCACTGGTTCCTACTAACCCTAATCCTCCCCCACCTACCAGGAGGTGAGGCAGGAAAGGGCTGTAATGTCAAGCATTCTTGACAGCAGCTCCCTTCTGTGGAACAGCTTACCCTCTGAGATACCAGAAGTTAGTAAAAACTTGTTTTTTCTAGAAGGCTGTTGGAGAATGACTGCAGACCCACAGATGTCTATTTGTGTACATATATCAATGTATGTGCATATTTTTCACCCAGAGTTCCCCCTCAAGGCACAAATGATTAGACACAAATTATCCTATTTCAGGCACAGTATATGAAGACCAGCTCTCTGGAGAAGGATCTAATGTTAGGAAAGGTTAAAGGAAAGGAAAGAAGAAGACAACCAGCAGCAAAGGTGATAGACTCAGTTACAGTAGTGATGAGTGTACTGTTGGAAGAAAATCTATATATGTGCTCACTAGGAAATGAACAGTCAACAGTACCTTGATGGCACATCAATCAAAATGTGTATGTTTTCTTATTATTTTGTTGTTAGTCATTATAAAATAATTTCTTTACTGAAGTTTTAAAATATAATTTTAACTTATTTCTGCTTTGTTATCAGTAAACCATCCAGAGTGTGCAAGATTGAAGCAGCAGATTAATTGCAGAAATAAATAAAAACAAGTACATAAATGCCAAAAGCAATATCAGAAAATTCCCATTCATGGTTGTTCTTCCAGATAATAGGAAAAACAGATCAATTACAGTTTGTTGTGGTTCAAAACTTTTTTCAAGCAAGTGGCTAATGAGCATAACAGATTGTTGTAATTCTAAAGTATTTTTATTTGGGAGGGAATACTATTAGGCAATTTGTCCTTTTACCTATAAGAATCAAGACAATACTGGTGTTCTGACAACTGATTACTGTATATAGCAGAACAATTTAATTTGATCACTGCTCACAGCCAAAGCCAAATGAAATAACTTTATAGAGTTTACTCGCTTAATAACTTTCTATGGATGAACTTCCAAGATTTCAGAAAAGATACCAAATCTACATGAGTCTGTAATGGTCTTTTTGGTCTATTCAAGTGATCTCCATTCTATAATTACTTAGAACCGATTCTCTGCTTGTATAAAGGCTCTTGTATGATGGGCAAGATAAAACAAAGTTGAATTGACTTGAACTGAGAACTTTATATAAAAATAGATCGAGGGCAATCCTCTCAAAGGAATACTGATAAAAATATTTTAATTGAGAAAATAAGAACAGAATAGGAATAGACCATATCCTAACTAGTCAGAAAAGGCAAAGAGCTGTAGAAGAAAATGGACAATCTACTTACTACTGGAAGAAAAACTACTGGGGAAAAATAGTATGCCTGTTCATTTCTGTGCTTCTGGGGATTCCTGCTTCTGAGTCAAGCTGAGGCATTAAGTGCTTTATTCTATAAAAGAACAAAGGCAGAGCAAACTTAGTGGAAAATCAGTCATGTGAAGAAAGCTAGGAAATATATATATATATATATAAATCCCTGAATACAAACTTTATAAAAAGAATAGAACATATTGTGATTTGGTGTCATTCTACACATCAAAGAACATAATTTATGTTCCCTTCCTAATACAGTTAGGCATATGGGTGGGTGTGTTTTACACTAGCTGAATTTATAGTTCATTGAGCTATCTGCTGTGACAACACTGTCACTCCCAGTTTAGATCCTCATTAATATTGTTTGCGTATGCATTTGTGTGAGAAAAAAATGAGGGGGATAATTTATTTTGCTAACATGTATCGCTTTGTATTCCTTTACACTGAATTGCATTTTACAATTGTGATGCTTAGTCACACAATTTGAAGATGCCCTTCTGTAGTTCTTTACAATCTCATTTGATTGATTTCCCTAAATGGATCAACAACCTCTCCCAAAATGGCCATCTTTCTGCTCAGAACTAATTCTAGATTATAAAAGTAATGGTCAAAACATTGATTTGAGCGTAATTCCGCATTAAACATTTTTTCCAATTTGAAAATTGTCTGTATATTAATACACTGTGTTTCTGTTGCTTAGACGATTACCACTCATTAAAACATGGGTGGTCTTATTCCACAGGCGATCAGGTTTTTTAAAAACATTTTTGGAGAGGGATTCTTTTCAAAAGCTCTTTGAAAATCCAACTATGTAATATCTTATCTCTTGTTATAGATTATGTGCTAACACTAACCCTAATAAACGTCGTTAGTTGAGAATCCTTGTAATACAAACTTTGCTTACTCTTCTGGGCAATTGGGTGTATGACATCAATTTGGTTTTAAAAGTCCTCAAAAGCTGAGATTAATTCATAGCCATGGGTTTCTGAAGAAGCTCTAATTACATTTTAAACATACTGTATATTACTAAAGAATATATGTTTCTCTTTAATTTGTTTAGTTGGCTTTTCTTTTTGTTTGGCTCTGCTTGCCTTAATTGTTTCTTCTCATTCAGCCCTTCCCCATGTCTTTTCCCCAATGTTGCTGCATTTCTTTCCTTCTGTTCTGGATGCTACCCCCCTTTTGTTAAGACCTGTGTTTGAGGTGCAAAAAATGAAACTTTGATTTTACCAATTAGATGGGTTTGTTGTTATAGAATTGGCTAGTTTAGGGGTCTGCAATCTTAAACACTCAAAGAGCCACTTGGGCCCTTTTCCCACAGAAAAGAAATCACCGGGAGCCACAAAACCAGGGTGGGTGTGGCCAACTCAACATCACTCACTCCCACCCAGTCACATGACCCTCCCCACCAGCCATGCTTACCCAGGTTTTGTGGCTCCTGGTGTTACCTCAGGTAATCGCCCTTACCTTCTCAGGCCAGGCGAGGAGTTACTGGGAGGGGAGGGCGAGGGGTGTGTGGTGGGTTCAGTGGACAGGGAGCCACAGCAGAGGGACAAAAGAGCCACATGCGGCTCTGGAGCCGCAGGTTGCAGACACCCGAGCTAGTTTATACTGTTACGTAAAAGTAAAAAGTTGAGGTTTGATGTTATTTTCTTATTCTACTGTACCAAAGGGAATTCCCTTTGGTGAAGTCAATGCCTTTTTCTTTCTCTCCCCCTCCCCCTTTTCCTATACTTTTCCCTTCTCTTTGCCCTCCCCTATTTTTTCTACTATTTTCTTTTGTATGCTTGTAATTTATATTATAAACTAATAAAAAAAAGAAAGGCTTTTCCTGTCTATAGGAGCATCTCTTCTATCTGAACTATAGGGCTTGCTCTCAAGCAAGTTTTTCTTGGCACAGATTTCTCCAATGTAAGCCACATCCTTCTCATATGACTTCTCTTCCAGCTTTCAGAAATAAATAGCTTTTTGATGTGGTTTTTAATTGGAATATAGGTAGTAGCAGATTTTTCTCAGATGTTCATGTCCACAGAATTCTGTATCATATTTTTTATGTCCCCATATGCAATACCAGCATTTAGGTCAGTGGTGGATTGCTCCCGGTTCGGTCCGGTTCGCGTCAGCCGGTAGCGGTGACAGTGTGACGTCACCATACTGGTTCTCCGCGACTGGGAACTGGACCGCCCGCCCACCTCTACTTACCTTTCTCCTTTTTTTTTTTAGCTGTTTAGCCCAGCTGAAGTGCAGCAATCAACTAAAAAGTGCCCATCAGCTGGGCTAAACTGCTCTGTGCATGTGCAGAGCACTTTTTAAAGCTGTTTTCCAAAAAGTATTTAGTGCGCATGCGTGGAGCGCCCATTTGGCATGCACGTGAGCAAAACCCTTGAAGCTTAGCCGCTTCCCTTGTGGCCGAGCTGGGGGTGGGGGTGGGGTCGTAGCCATGTGCCTGCAAAGCTTGCCCGGCTGGGCAGCCATTCCAGGGGACAAGCGGGATTCGGCCCCTCCAGAAGGTGGGTCTCTGCCCCACTCAATCCGCATTTCCTTTTACAAGTCACAGGCGCTGTAGACCAACTACTGTTCACGTTCTTATTCTTCTGCTTCACCGTTATCCTTTTTTCTCCTCCTTTTTATAAATGAGGGTAATCCCCATCATCGCCCCCACCACAAGCCTTGAACAGCTCCAGGCCCCGCAGACCTGCAGGCGATTTCTCGTGGGTCTGGAGTGAGGGATGGAGGGGGCAGCCTGGTCGGGAGTTCAGTTGAGGGCTAGGTGCAGGGCGACTCAAATGAAGATTGGGGAGGGGGAGTGAACTCCTTGAATCCAGGCTGCTGGCAAGACACGCTTCTCCTACTTGCCCCATAAGCAAATCTCCGGGAAGGGAGGGGCTTTGTAGATCCCTGGAATCTTGGTGAATGAAATCCTTCCCTTCTTTAGAAGGACGGAATACATTTCCCCTTCCCCACGTGGCTCAGTCGCGGAACTGGTAGGGAAATCAAAGCAGCGTCAGGTACAACACTGAAACCAGCCTGCCCCCAAATGAAAGCACCCCGGCCCTTTGTTTGGCCAGGGAGCCCTGGGTGGGGTCTGCGGAGGATTCCTTTGCCCTCGGACCCAGCTCGGGCTTGCAAGAAAACTTGCAAGCGTCATTTTACACACCTGATCATATGCTTGCAAAGCTTGCCGGCACAGGGCTGCAACCCTTGCCAGGCTGCTCCCCCCACCCACAGCTCAGAACGGGGCTGCCCAGCCTGGCAAGCTTTGCAGGCACAAGTCTGCGACCCTTGCCGGGCTGGGCGGCCCCATTCCTAGCCGGGGGTATGTGGGAGTAGCCCGGCAAGGGTTGCAGGTAGCCTTGTGCCTGGCTGGGCAGCCTCGTTCTGAGCCGGGGTGGGGGGAGCAGTCCTGCAAGGGTCTTAGGCAGCTTTGTGCCTGGCTGGGCGGCCTCATGCTGAGCCGGGGGTGGGGGGAGCAGCCTGGCAAGAGTCGCAGCCATATGCTGGCAAGCTTTGCAAGTACATGATCAGGTGTGTAAAACGGCGCTTGCAAGTTTTCTTGCAAGCCCGAGCTGGGTCTGAGGGGAAGGGATCATCTGCAGACCCCACCCAGGGCTCCCTGATCAAACAAAGGGTTGGGGCGCTTTTGTTTGGGGGCGGTCAAAGGAAGCAACAGGCTTGGCGGCCCCGTTTCAGGGGGCAAGCGGCCGTTGGGAGAGGAGAGGCGAGGCGAGGCACTCCTTGACGTGAGTGTCATTGAGTTGGCCGTGCCCACCCAGTCACATGACCACCAAACCATGCCCATGATCACATGACCACCAAGCCACACCCACCAAGCAAGCCACGCCCACAGAACCTGTAGTAAAAGATTTTGGAACCCACCCCTGATTTAGGTTACTGTAGGCTTGGATTTGTCTGTTAATAAATCAATCATTTACAAACTGGAGTAGCAATAGTACATTTGTTGTCAGAACAAAAATATGAATATCAGAAAAAATAAGAATTAGAACTGCCTAGAAACATGGCTGACTAAAGTTGTAATATCTTTCTTAGCTAAAGTCAAAGAATCCATCAAACTCATTTTTCCTCAAACAACTTTTCCAACTCAGTATTTTTTTTTAAAAAAAGGCAGGAAGTGCAAGTCAGCTTAGTTCCAGATGCCAGCAATTAGTGTTGGTTCGAATCTCACCAGGCTCAAGGTTGACTCAGCCTTCAATCATTTCAGGGTAGGTAAACTGAGGACCCAGATTGTTGGGGGCAATAAGCTGACTTTGTAAAAATGCCTCTTGGAAGCAGGCATAGACAAGGGATGAAGGTATTGCTAAGCACACTGTTTTGTGCTTAAGAAATCGTAAGCCGCTCTGAGTCTCCGGAGAAGGGAGGCATATAAGTTGAAATAATTTTTTTTTAAAAAAGGAATGGATTACAGAGACAAAATGGAAGTGTGTGTGTGTGAGAGAGAGAAACAGACAGAGAGAAAGAGAGAAAGAGAGAAAGAGAGAAAGAGAAAGAGAGAAAGGAAGAAAGACAGAGAGAGAATGCCCAGAAGATCAGGGATTTAAGGAAATCTAGCCCAAAATATTTGGTGGATCTGGCTGGGTTGAAAGTCCGCTGAATTAAGCCCTGCTGAAGCCCACAGACCCTCCCAAGATGCCTGGCATTACTCACTCAAACAGCACAACAGCAAAGGACTGCACCAGGCGATAGAAAGTCTGCTCGGAGATGCACTTGGAATTGCAGCGCTGTGAAGGAACCGACAACGGATGGAGTTAGGAATACCAAGATGGTAGACTGTACTTTTCCATGGTGGTTCACAGGGAAGCTTAACAATCCTAAAAAGAAGTTCTGAAGCGGCTGGAATTGCATGCCACCCTGCCAGTGGCAAGCCAGGTGTGGTCCCCGAGATCTACAGGATTCCAGATTTAGCAAAGCGGTCTGATCCTAAATGCTTCCTTACCTGGGCGCTGACGTATCTGGCGAACCACTCTCTGCCTTTGGTGTTCTCGCCGCTGCACAGCTCCCCGAATCTGGCTTGCTCCTCTTGGTCAAACTCCTCTCTGAAATCACAATCACAATCACACCTTGCACACCAGTGGCGGGTTTCGTTTACCTTTGTTACCAGTTCGTTCGCGTGCACGCCATCTCTGCACATACGCAGGAGCTTCTGTGCATGCACAGAGGTTATTTGATGACGTCCGGGCGGGTGGGTGGAGCTTCCGCCTCCGCTGCTACCGGTTCGCCTGAACCGGGGCGAACCGGTAGCAACCCACAACAGTTGCGTGCCTATAAATAGAAATATCTGCACCTGCCTGCCTGCCTGCCTGCTTTTGCTTCTTGTCCTGCCTTCAGATGTTTTTGAAAATAGGTTGACCCCCCTCTTCTTTGTGGATACTTCTATCCATTTGGGCTCTTGATGCAGAAGGAACTGAGATTCCTACAGACCAACAACGAAGGTTTCTCTGCAAAAGACCCTCTCCCATATCCCAAGTTTCAAAGGCACCAGGTGGCCCACAAAATTTCATTCATCCTTTCCTTAAAACGTACGGATGCCTGCAAGGTATCACCAGGTAAAGCCCTGTCCTCAGAAACCACAGGACCTGCCCTTTTCTATTCACTCAAAACAAAGAGAAAATTGTGTGACTCTGGGTCGTGTCATCTGCCAAGGTAAATAAACAGGATTCCCAAAGGCACCAAAAAGGATAGGAAGTTGACAGTGGTTATTTATCCTCAACCTCAATTCCACAAGTTTTTTAAAAAAACCACAGCTGCAAAAAGAGAGCTCCTGTCCAGCGAATTTTATTTATTACACTTATATGCTGATTTAATTCCAAGGACTTCCTGCAGCTTGCAATGGCATGCAATAAATCCAGGAAATTAAAACATCCGTAGTAATAGTGAGGTAGCATATACAAATAAGTTAACTCAGTGACAATGGAGCAAATACTAAGCATGTATTGTAGGCTTAGGAGCATTAAGCATCCTCCAGAACAGGGGTCTCCATTAACCTTGGCAACTTTAAGACTTGTGGACTTCAACTCCCAGAATTCCTCAGCCAGCTTTGCTCTCAGAATTCTGGGAGTTGAAGTCCACCCTTCTTAAATTTGTCACGGTTGAGAAAAACACAGTTCCAACAGGAGGCTGGCTGTTCCGTAGGATCATTGCCTTTATTCCAGAAATATTAGCATCCCTGGGCTTTGCCTTTTTTTCCTGAACTTGCCATGAGAGTGACGTTTCCAGGGTACATTTTAATAATAATGGGTGCAGGGGCTCTGCGTGCAATACAGAAGCCACTTTGAAGGTATTTCTCTCCAGCAAAGGAACGGAGAAGCCTCTGCACCTTGGCATCTAGTCTAGGCCTTTCCACCCTGGAAAAGAGGTCAATGAATGAGTTTGTATCCGTAGAAGGGGAACAGAAAAACCCTTCTTTGTTTCTGTTGTCCTTTCGTGGGCTCAAAACATCTAACCAGAGTCCAGGCAGAAACCCGCTCCAATGGGCTTGCAGGAACTGCTTGTCTCCCAAATAATTGGCTTAAAAACTGCAGATCTTTCGGTTAAGTTGTTCGAAATAAAATGAGGAATTAAATGACTTATCCACGGAGACAGGATGTGAAGGTGCACAGTGGAGAAATATTGCCCTGGGCTACCGGCTTTCTTATTCAATCAATTCTTTAACAATTCACATTAAAAGCTTTGCTCCAAAGCACAGCGTCTTTCCCACTTCTGCAGAGGGAGGGCAACCTCCCCCCCACCCCCCAATTT
>JANHFM010003302.1:12589-30505 GCA_032468115.1 Grayia smithii | reverse complement strand
GAGAGAGTATGCACCAAGACAAATTCCTTGTGTGTCCAATCACACTTGGCCAATAAAGAATTCTATTCTATTATATTCTAGGTTGCTTCTCTCCTTGGTTAGTTTCCATCCATTGCTTCTTGTCCTTCCTTCAGGTTCTTTGGAGAATAGGTTGATCCCCCTCTTCTTTATGGCAGCCCCTTAGATATTGAAACACTACTATCATGTCACTCCTAGTCCTTCTCTTCATTAAACTAGACATACCCACCCAAAGTATTGAAATAATACCTTGTAGCAGTTCTTGTTCTCATGAATACAAAAATGCAATGTAAACTGAGCCTTATGACAATATTCTCTTTCTATACCTATGATACATCATCATCATCATCATGTCAGATTTGGGTTTGTTTGTTACAGGAAGATATAAGAGCCCTGAATTGTCCATCAAGGTTAGCGATTTTTTTTTCTTCCCAAGTAGGACAAGAAGTCAGAATCATTATTAGTTAGTGGCTGATATTTAGTAGAACCTAAATAATCCCTAACGCACAGTTCTGGGAGATTTTCAAGTGCTGTCTGTGTTTAACATCCTGCTGGTCTCATGATTTGCTTTACTGGGCAACGTAAAAAAGTGCATTAAAGCATATACTCATTCATTGTTCATTATGTACAACATCAGCAAAGAATGTGTGCAGTATCCAAATTTGACAAAGCATGTGGAATTTGATATTAGCTTCATTTTATTACCTCCATGGTGTTCAGTGTCATAAAATCACCTCTGGTGATTTTGGCCTCTGTTGCCAAGTGGCAAATTTGTTTGATTTATCAGTCAGAGTTGAGAGAGTGTTTCCACACCCTCCATAAATCAAGTCCTGTGTTTCTTTTTCTTGTATCTTATGGCATACATTTTGTTTAAAACTGTGATTTAATTTGGTAGTGTGATATCCTCAGGTCAGTGTCACCATGGAAACACTCGGTCAGAAACCCTAAGCAAAAAAGAGGGACTATACAGCTGCCAAAAAATCCCAAAAAAAGAAAGCCAGAAAGAGCATATATGAAATTGTTGGGCTTGCAAAAGACTGTCAAAAACTTTGCTGGTTGGTGCCAACTTGCCAATGCTCCTTGCCAGCAATTTTGTCTTCTTGAGCTGCTAGTATATTTTTGAGTACACATCTTGCACCCATTTGGTAAAAGCACCATCTGTCATGCATTCTGAAAGGATAATTGTATCTGGTTCACAACATTTATTATTTTTTAAAAAAGACTTTTAAAAATCACATTCTGACTATTGCTTCCCTCATATGTTTTCTATAATATTATGGCAGCAGTAAAGGAGAAATCAAATCTGGGAGAGAGGGGATCTTGCATTGTGTTTCACCCCTTTTCCATCAACAATGTTTTAAAATATTGCTCAGACTTTTGCATCTTTCTGCATAGAGTAAGTAGAATTACTTTGAAGTACTGAGTCCAACAATTTTCATTTTTTTTGCTCAGAGAAGCAGCATTGAAGGTTATAGCAGTACAGCTGGAGATTGGAAAGTCAGAAAGAGAATCTACTGATCAATAAATGACAAAAAAGTATGTTAATACAATAGAATAAGTTACTTCACAACCTTAAACATTGTTTCTGAGCTACAGTGGTACCTCATCATTAATTGGTTCTGGAAAATATGGTTAGTATGAAAAATGCTAAGTACCAAACAATTTTTCCATAACAAATAATGTAGTGAATCACAAAGCAGCCAACACCAAAAAGTTCTAGTTTGTGCATTGAGTACCAAACAAATGATGAGTATTGGGACAAAATTTTCGTGTCAAAATGCATTGAGTACCAAAAAGCAGTTGAGTACCAAAGAACCACTGTAATTATCTTGTTGGTTTAGCAGTTCTTAAATTTGTAGTCTAATAAATTACTTTTAGTCTAATAAAATCTTATTTTAACTTTATTCAAATAAACCAACTTTATATTTTTTTAGTTTTGCTTCTAACAGTCTTAATCTTTCATTCAAACAAATATTGTCTTTAGATTTCATTCGTCTTTCATTCTTCTTTTCCCCAGATTTCTTCAAGTTCTAACAAGCCTCTTTTGTAAATTCAATAAGAAATATTTTCCAAGTCATTCTTTTGGTTTCTCATTTGTATTTCCCTTTTACTTTTAAAAACTTCAGCCAGTTTCTTTTGTGTATACAGTAAAGTATCTTTTTCCAAATCACTCTCTTGACCTGTCATTTGTAGTTCCACTGCTGATATTTACTCTTATCAGATAAAATTTGTTCCATATCTGTCATTCCTTTATTAATATCTTTTGGACATAGTCTATCCATAGAAGCAAATATTATTATTGAGTGAATATGTTGATACGCTACAGGTGGTCCTCAATTTACGACCCCAGTTGGGACCAGAATTTCCATCATAAATCAGTGCAATCATAAAGTGAGTCATCAAGTGACTGGACCTGGATTTATGACCATTTTACCTTAGTCATTAAGCAAATGAATCCAATCATTAAGTGAATCCAACTTCCCTAATTCACATCACATGATGGAAACCAGCTGAAAAGGTTGCAAATCAGAATTACATGAATGCAGGACATTTCAACTGGTTGTAAATGTGAGTTGGTTTCCAAGTACCTGAATTGCAATCTCATGAGTGCAGGAATGGTATGATAGTTGCAAGTGACAGATCATGTCAGTTTTTCCGAGGCCGTTGAAACTTTGAACCATTAAAAAATGATCATAAATTGAAGACTACTGTAATTGCTAATGTTTTGTTCCATTATTCAAAGACCTCCTTTAATGTTTCCAATGTTTTAATGTTTTGTGTTATTTTTTAAGTCTTAATACCAACATCAAAAACAGGTTTGAAATTTTGGTTTGTTCCTACTGCTTAGGAACTCTCATCCCTTCTAGGGTCCGGTTTCATTGGCTCTGCTTTTATGGAGATGCTTTCAATTCACCATACTTCTTCAAAAGGTTCCTTGCCAAAACTGATTTTCAATGTCTTTAAATGATGTGCACAAGTATAGATATCCTGTCCTAAAATTTCAGGCTGCAATGTTTTCAGATATGTGATTTACGCAGCAAGGATTCCAAACATTTTTTAGGTTAGGTTGGGTTGGGTTGGGTTGAGAAACTCATCTGAGCAATATCTAAATTTACCAGATTGTGAATGGCCAAGATGGATTTCAGGTTTCTGTCCTTGAGAAGAAGATAGCAGTAATGACTTTGATAAATAGTACTGTAAAGAAGACTGTACAATACAGATTATGTCCAATAGATTGGCATATAATTATAGAATCAAATTATTACTTCAATGTAAATGTAAATAATGAACTAGATCAGATATCAGTGATTTCGGATTATTTGCATATTGTGCTTTTTGTTGGGATGAACCGATAAACTGATATAGCTAGTATATAAGCACAAACTGTGTGTGAGCCAATTGCACCCTTCCTGGTGTGCTCTTTTGCCAGTTTGTGTTTTAACTGTAAAGTCATCTTGCAGGATCTATATCTGGAACAGTCTTGTTTAGATTTTATGGCAATAGCTTTAATTATATTGTGAGCTTTTCATTTTGGCAACAATAGTTATCATAAATCTAACATGAATAGCCTGCACTGCATGTGCATATATGTAGTATTAAAACTCTCCTGTCTCTTTGTAACTTTTAATTGGGCAAAACGGTGCCTCATATGGCAACAATTTTTGAATCGATATAAATCAAATGGGCTCACTTAAAGAATGTGTCCAAAATCTGGGACTCATTACACCCAAGGAATTGAAGTTTAGCAAAGTTGTGTCTGCTTCAGTGCCACCATGCTGCTGCATTGCCACAATGCCACAGTCAGCCATAGGTAGGCAGTTTTCATTATCAGTCTGCTGCCTATGGGCATTCTGTTTCTCTCTTTACACAAGGAAACATCTCTGAATCCCCAGTGGGTCACAGGTTGTCTAATTCTTCCTATAAGCCAGGGGTATCAAACTCAATTTCATTGAGGGCCACATCAGGGTTGTGTTTGACTTCAGGGTGTGGCCAGGGTGGGCATGGCCAGCTCGATGTCAGTCCTGTTGAGGGCTCCTATGGTGGTCTGAGTGCTCTGCTAGCGAAAACAGGCTCCTGAGTTCCATTTTCAACTGCCACAGACTCCTGCAACCCTCTGCCGGTGAAAATGGCGCATGCGGCCCTCCTGAGCTCCATTTTCACTGGCAGAGGGTTGTAGCATGCCCTGGCAGCCAAAAACGGAGCATGGGAGCCTGTTTTCACTGGCAGAAGCACCACAGGTCGGTCCTTCGCTGTTTCCAGGGCAGCCCTGCGAGGCCAGATCTAAGTACCCCATGGGCCAGATCCGGTCCCTGGGCCTTGAGTTTGACAGTCCTGCTATAAGCCATTAGAAAGAAAATATCCTCCATAGCTAATATTATTGATACAAGCATAATTCTAGCAGAAAACCAGTGGGTGCTTTTCCAAATCATTTTGGAAGTGCTGCTCCTAAATTTGGGATTAAAAAATACATTTAATTGTTCATTGAATACATTTGAGCACACATTAGTAGAAAAAAATCCATAATGCAAAGCATTATGAACAACTCCTCCCCCTGCTACATTTACTGGCAATATGAATCTAAAGTAATTCCAAAAATATCTTGTTTAAACTTCTAACTTGGTAATACTGGGAGAAGGTTGGGAAACTTAACCCACATTGGCTCCTTCTTATATAAACTATAATTCCCTGAAGTCCTATATTGTTCAGACATCTCTTCCAATGTAATATATTTTATATTTGTTAATCCATTAAAGTTTGGCTATTCTATTCTTTATGCTGTAGTATGTATTTATAGCAATGAGCTTGTTTATGCTGATTACAGACAATCAGCATTGGGATAAATGTATTGAGCTATGGCTTGGTTAGAGAATGTCTGACATCTTTTCCTTAAGAAAAATTAAGATTTTTGCAGTCAAAGAATAGGGTTTATTTTTAAAAATGTCTAATTCACTTAAAGGTGAGACGGTAGTAAATCTCTACTGGAATGATATATGTCAACATATATTTTCTTTAAATGGCAGTGTCAGCTGACATTTGATAGCAACTTTCTTTAATGATGCCTTAGCATTTTTTTTTACTGTAATATAATTCAGATCAGTTGGGAGAAACTTAGAATGACTGATAATCTTTATTTTGTTCAATCATTTCTCCTCAGAACAATATTTGATATTACTGCAAAACAGCTAAAGACGCAGCATCAAAATTTATTGTTTTTATAGGCAAGGGAGCTGAATGACTGAATATAAAAAGTAATTCATGAGAAAGGCGGAATTTAAAAGGAAGGCAAAAATTACACAGTTTTAAATAAAAGGAGTGCAATAAGCTATCTAAACTTAAATAGGCTTGCTTGCATTCAGGGCCTGTTCAGGATTTACCACAAAGAGAATAATTGATGAGAGATCATCAGATCTTCCTGTTTGGATGTTGTTAGCAAGGTCCTTTGACTGCCAGGATTCCTTGACCTTTTAATTATTATATTATTATATTCAGTTTTACAGAATATAGAGGAGAAGTGAAAATTTGAACCTCTTAGGGAATATTGCTGTATTAAGTGAAATGTTCCATCCCTGATGCAGGGGTGGGTTCTACTTACCTTTGCTACCGGTTCTGTAGGTGCATGCGCTTTGCGTGTGGTCGGAGCGTGTGGAGTGTGTGTTCGCCGAACGGGTGCTCCTGCGCATGTGCAGAAGCTTTTTTAAGCAAAAAAAGCTTCCTGCGCATGCGCGCAAGTGCGCTCTGTGCACTACGTGCAGGGACAGGTAAGTACGGGTGCGCGGGGGGACTTCGGTCCGGGACTATTAGAACCGGTTCGGTGACATCACAGCACCCAGTTCTATTCTATAGAACCAGACCGAACTGGGAGCAACCCACCACTGCCCTGATGCCTTTAATCTAGCCAACTAATCAGAAATTGTATACTGGCTGAAGCCCACTACCTTCTAATAATGCTGTAGCAGAAAAAGAAAGGCAGAAACTTCTTTTTGCCGGGCATGTGACTGTATGAAAAGGATTGCATGGAAAAAGAGAGAGAAAAATTAAAAATGGATTCTAGGTATTCAGCACTGTTAATTTGAGCCTAGACTAACTCCCCAAAATATAGTATTTTAGGAGGTGCCTTAGTGCCATGATAAAACTAGAGACATGTAATTTATTTCATTTTATTTATTACATTTCTACACAGCCTATCTCATCTAAGTGACACTGGCAAGCAAAACAATAAATTTATTTTTTTATTATCCATGCTAAGAAATTACATGTAATCCTCGACTTATGACTGCAATTGAGCCGGGATTTATGTTGCTAAGTGAAAAAATTATTAAGTGAGTTTTGCTCCATTTTATGACTTTTCTTGCTACATTTGTTAAGGGAAACGCTCTTCTTCTTCTTCTTGTGCCATATCCGTCATCGGATGTTGGCGACCCTAAGTGAATCACTGCAGTTGTTAAATTAGTAACATGGCTGTTAAGTGAATCTGGATTCACCATTGACTTTGCTTGTCAAAAGGTCATAAAATTTGGTCACGAGACCCTGTGACACTGCAACTGTCATAAATATGAACCAATTGCTGAGTATCCAAATGTAAATCACCTGACCATGGGGATGCTGCAGGGGTCATAAGTGTGAAAGATGGTCATGAGTTCTTTTTTCAGTGCTGTTGTAACTTCGACGGTCACTAAGTCGTAAGTTGTTGTAAGTTGAGGACTACCTGTACTCTGATCATCCAGAGCAAATTGGATAGACTTTTTAAAATTCATATATACATGCAAGTGTATAGAGTGTTTGATCATCCATGTGTCATGTTCAGTCAGTTATAGAATGCAACCTATAGCAGTGAAACCCAGAAGTACTTCATTCATATGCATATTTACTGCATAAAGAATTCAGTATTAACTATCTAAGAAAGATAGATTCTGAAAGTTATATCATGTATAAAACATAGAAAATATACAGATTCAACACATGCTTATTTACATCTAGAGTCACTAGGATCTAAATATATAGCTCAAGAGGGATTGTGCACAATGTTTTCAACATATTCAGTCAATACAGCTGTTTTGTTAAATTGAGAAATGAACTGTGTGAATAAGGTCTAAGAAGAAAGTTGTGGCATCATCTATTTTGCTTCTGAGAACATCTCTAACAACATCTCAAATGGTGCCTGTGCTAAAATAAACACATGAACACAGAATTTCCCAAAGAATAAAATTTCTCTTCACTCTCTCTCACTTACTTACTACAGTGCCAGAGATTTATCTACAAAGGAAAGACCTTAAGGGTCTTTCTACAACCTCCTGTTTGAAAACATTATTATTGTGTGGGAGAACAATGTCTCCTTTGTGTTATGTCAAGAGCACAGGAGATCTTGTATCTCGGTATACAATTGTGTGATCATCACATATGCTTGTGTCTCAAGTTGTTCCTTTGGTATTGGCTGCAAGATATTGTCAACTGAGATTAATGAAAACAAAAAACAAAACAAAAAACAAAACAAAAACAAGATTTAGCCCTTTTTGCTCTTCCTGTGCTAGATTCGTAAATGTTTAAAGGCCTAATTTCTCTTTTGGTCCTTTTACTTTCTACTGCAGTTGTACAGGTGTGAATTGGAAATGCATTGTATTTATATGATTTATGGCTCTGAATGTAAAGCCTTGAAACATTTAGTCGGTTTCATTTTTTTAAAAAAATATTTTTAAAATAATATCATGTCACTATATATTTCTCTATAACAAGAAGAACCCAAGCTTTGATTTGTAAAATACTTCTTCAGTCAGAATCTGCCTTCGAGTCATTCAAAGGAATGTGAAGAAGTGCTTCCTTTTATCTGTTTTATGTGTCCTTCCACTGATCTTTGTTGGAAGACTCTTAGTCCTAGTGTCCTAGAAAAGGAGGTTTTTCTAGGAAGTTTTATTTTATTTGTTTCCCACCTTTATTATATTTTTACCAATAACTCAAGGCAGAAAATACATCTAATACAGGTAGTCTTTGACTTACAACAGTTCATTCAGTGACTGTTCAAAGTTACAATGGCACTGAAAAAAAGTGATTTATGAATGTTTTTCACGGTTATGCCCTTTGCAGCATCCTCATGCTCATTAGATCAAAATTCAGATGCCTGCCAACTGGTTCATACTTATGACTATTGCAACGTTTCAGAGTCATGTGATCACCTTTTGAGACCTTTTGGCAGATTCACTTAACAACTGTTTTACTAACTTTACAACTGCAGTGATTCACTTAGCAAATCTGGCAAAAAAGTTGCAAAATGGGGCAAAACTCAGTTAACAAATGATTCACTTAATAGATATTGTGGACTGAATTGTGGTCGTAAGTTGAGGATTACCTGTATTCCTTCTTCCCCACTACAGCTCTGTGAGTGGGTTGAGTTGAAAGAACATGATAAGCCCAAAGTCTCCAAGCTGGCTTTCATAGGTAAGATAGGACTTGAAGTTACAGCCTCCAATTTTCTAGACAGCTATCTTAACCATTAGACCAAAATGGCTGTCATCTAACCATTTTCTCAATGCCATGCCTGATTTTGTATACTTGATCATATCCACCTCAATTCACCTTCCCACCCCCAAGCTAAAGGAACTCAAGTGTTGTACTCATTTCATGTTTTTAATCTCCATGATCCCTTAATTACTGTCTTTTCCACTTTTTCCAGTTCTGTTATATGCTTTTTAAAATATGGCAACCAGAACTGCATACCATATATTAACATATGACAAATTTTGTATACAGACCTTACAATCTGGCACTTTTATTTTCAATCCCTTTTCTAATAAATAACACCGAATTTGCTTTTTTAACAGTTGCCACCTGAGTTGGCATCTCCATTGAGTTATCCATTGTGACCTCAAGTTCTTTTTTTCTTCTTCGGGCCAATTATCAGCAGCTCAGAGACCATCAGTGAATACATGAACTTTTGCCCTAAGTTTCTTCTTTTATTCACTTACATAAACCACATTTGTCATTTAATTGACCATTGAGTTTGAAGACATCCTCCTGGATCACTTCTCCATCACTTTGAATTTTTACCTCACAGAATATTTTATCATCATCCATAATATGGCCAGCTTACTGTTTATAAGGCAAGATATTTTATGAATAGGTTAAAGCATCAGTCCCAATGCTGGTCTTTGAAGGGATTGATTTCTTAACATTCCTCCATTAATACAATTTTCTAATTTTTCCAATTTGTTTTATTTTAAAACCACTTAACAATCCATAAACGGATGGATCTTGTTAAGCCGTGGTTGCTAAATTTACTCAAAAGCATTTGAAGAGCAATTTTGTTAAAAATATCATGAAAATCTAGACTATAGCATTGATAGAGTTACCTCCATCCATGTGCCTGTCAACACTCCAGAAAAAAGTTGAAGTAGGATTTACTTATAGTCCAGAATAACATTTCCTCAGCAAGGCTTATTTCTCTGTGTGTTGAGTTACTTTTTCTTTGAATGTCATTTCTACCAATTTACCTGGAAGAGACATTAAGTTAACCTGCCTGTAATTTTCCAGAGTTCCCCTAGATCCCTTTTTAAAGATTGATATCACATTGGGTACCTTCTAGTTCTCTGGCACGGAGCCTGATTTGAAGGAGAAATGAGAAAATCAGCAGTTTCAGGTCTGAGCTCTTGGGTGAATGCCATCATGACCTGGTGATTTGTTATTTTTTAATCTCTCAAAATGCCTTATAATGCGGTTAAATGAAAAAATCATGCCTCCACCGCTATAACTGTAGTTTAAATTGGGATATTTTAATAAATTAAATAGGAAAATAATCTTGAAATTAGCTCTTTTGTCGTTTTGCTTACTTCCCCACATAATCTTCACCATTGCTACACACTTCTGCCAACAATGTGCATGTTTCTTAAAGCCATCACAAAAGAACTCCCCACTTTATTTCTTTACTTAAGTCAGCACATCCTATGAAGGCAGTCCTTTAACTTTGGGAAAAGGTGGAAGCCCCATGGCACTGATTTAAGACTGTATGACACAGTAGTGGGTTTCAAATCCCGTCACTACCGGTTTGCTCGTGGGCGTGCACAACACTTCTGCACTGCACAGAGACATCCGGGCAGATGAGTGGAGCCTCCCGCCACTACCAGTTCGCCCAATCCGGGGCGAACCGGTAGCAACCCACCACTGGTATGACAGATGGTGTAAGATGGTGAGATCCAACTTTACAATTGCTTCATGGGAGGTTCATGAAGTGTGAGGCTTAGCACCATCATCTTGCATCAAGATTTCCTTTTTCTGCTTCCAAACTCTGGTTAATCTGAATGTTTCAAAGTAGCACTCTAAGTTGATAGCAGTACCAAATCCAAGGAAATCCATTTGAATAACACCATCTGTGTCCCCAAAATTGAAACCATAGGTTTCTTGCTAAAGTTTGGATTTTTATATTTTTTTCCACAACTGAAGCTTTGTGATGATATGCCATGGACTGATGCTTTAATTCTCAATCATAATAGTGATTCCATGTTTCACTGGCTGTCTCAATACTTGGGAGAAATTTCTCAATTTCATTCTCATAGAATAACAACAGTTGTTGGCAATTTCATCTTGAGAAACTTTGACCTCTGCAATCAGCACATGAAGAACCCATTTTGCACAAACCTTCTCATATTGAAGAACCTCAATAATGTTATGCAAATATTCCTGTGAAATGCAAAAGTTGACCGCAGTTATCTTTTGAGCAATCTCAGTTGTCCTTAATCAGTTCATTACTATGTCATATATGAAATTTGCTGCCACAGGCTGTCTACTTCGTTCTTGATCAAAAATTAGCTCTTCCTGATTCACTGTGTTTATATGTTTTGACCCAAATGCACAATATTTATGGGTGTCACTATAAACTAATAATGGTGTGTTTTAATGAGTGCTCATTGCATGCTTCCATATCATAAGCAACAGCAACACAATTTTTTTCTCACAACCTTCTGAAGTTAAAAAACAAAGATGCTAAAGAACATGGCATAATTCTAGCATGTCAGTATTTGTAATCTGTTGGCAATTTGTAAAAATGGAGGCATAATTTTCATTCAACCACTGTTAACTCAATTTGCTGTAATTGTTCCTATTGTTTCCAGAGACTATCCATGCAGATATTCCAGTTTAATGTCTGGGGGGAAAAGGGTCAACTCATAATTCCTATAGATGCTTTCCAAAACCGTTTTATGTGATTAGCTATAAAGTACTTTTTCTATTTTCTTTCTGAAAACAGAGCTACAATTTATTTTCATCCACATCTGGGGTAAAGGTAACCTAAAATGCACATTTTATTTTAAACATCAAGGCAACAATAAAATTAAAAGAGAAAATAAGACTAAAAAGAGAAACAAAAAAATGTTTTCGAATAAATATGAATGTATAAACCTATGTATTCTTAAAGAGAATCATATACTTTTAATCGTCCATATTTAACTGTATACAACAATGACATTTAAAGGTAATTAATGGATAACCTTAAATATTAGATTTGTATTATTTTTCATATTAGCAAAGCATGCATTTTTATGGCATGTAGAACATTTGAATCACGACAGCAGGCTGGGCACAAAGGGATTAAAAGAGGATGAATCTACATCAAGTATACAAAAAAAAATATTAAAACCTATTTTTCATCAGAAACAATACTGTCAAAAACTAAATTATAAAAATCACCCTGCCTTGTTGCCTTCCAAATGTCACTTCCTCTTTAGCATGGTGGAAAGCTGCAGAACTCTAGTAGGTAGTAACCTTGAAATAATTGCTTATCCATTTGGCTGAATAATTTTCAAAAATTTAGCACAGTTTTTGAAACAGGTATCAGTGGTCAGAGTAATAATGTGATACGGGTATACTATATAAAAGTATACCAATATCATGAAATTATCCATTATAAACTAACAAATATTTTAAATTTTTACAAAGAACCATTCCATAAGACAAATTTTATGTCGTACCATTAACTTCTTCAGTGGAGATCACATATTGATACTCTTGATCCTCCATATACTAATAACATAAGTAGGTAAATTTAAGAGATAGATCTAGTGAATTACCTGATCATTGCCTGACAGAACAGGCAACCGTCCTTTGAATTAGCAACATCAGGAGGACAGAGTGCAGTGCAATAAAAAAATCAGGTTCTTAGTAAGAACAATAAAGGTTTTTCTATAAAGGGCAGTGTAGAATAACACAGGTGACACTCGAAAAATTAGAATATCATGCAAAAGTTCATTTATTTCAGTAAAGCAACTTAAAAGGTGAAACTAATATATGAGATAGACTCATTACATGCAAAGCGAGATAGTTCAAGCCTACAGATAGAACGATACAGATGAAGAAATTACAGGAATAATTTCTAGTTCATCATCATCATCATTCTCTGTACAAACTAAGCACAGGTGAAATTCAGCCGGTTCTCACTGGTTCGCCTGAACCATTAGTAAATTGCTTAGGCAATTCGGAGAACCAGTTAAAAATAAAGTGCAAGAGAGTTGGTTTTTTTCCTCACTCTCTCCCTTCAGTTAATAGCTCCACTTAACAGCATGGCAGATTATGGTCTATTCTTTCCACATGCCAATACAACCTCAAAAACAACCCTCATTCCCCCGAGGCCCTAGAGCAACTACTTATGGCACTGGGAAGACCTGGCCAAATATAGAAGGGGCTAAGAATCACCAGGTTAAATCAGGCTGCCTTTGGACATAGGAATGGTCAACATTCAATCAATGAAAACGGATGCTTGAATAGAAGAACTGCTTCAACAATATACATTTGGGTATCATTGGATTATGTGAAACATGAAGAAAAGGCAAAAATTTAGTTGAACTTGATAGGACATGGTATCTACACTGTGGCGGAGTTGGTTTTCTCATCAATCAAAAGCTGAAAGACTCTCTGTAGTAAAATTTGAAAGTATATCAGACACAGTAGCCCAATGCATCATTCAACTGAACAAACAATACAAGCTTCAAAACATTCAAACTTATGCGCCAACTATAAGCTATAGTGATGATGAGGTGGAAGAGTTTTATGGGCCACCTTCAAGACAAAGAAAAATGCTGATACAAAATACTAATGGGCAACTTTAGTGCAAGAATAGGAAGAATAATACCTGGGAAAAAGGTGACTGGCCTGTGTGGAAGTGGTGAATGAGATACTAGAGGTGACAGACTATTAGATTTTGCTGAAGGACAGGAACTTTATATCATGAACTATTTTACAAGAAAAAAACTAGCAGAAAAATGGACATGGAAGAGTCCATCTGGGTACAGAAGTGAAATTGACTGTATCATGTCAGGTGATAAAACTATATTCTGCAATTGTACAGTTATCAATCATTTTAACAGTGGAAGTAACTATAGAACGGTATGAGCTATCGACTGTCGAAAAGAGCATATGAAAATGATAAAGATGCCATGAAAAACAAAAATAAAGAGTGATAAGCTGTTAGAACTTTGAGTTTATCAAATTGCTTTGCTCTATTGCAAAATTTGGAAGAGATGAATATTATGGACCAAAATGAATAAAGAGTCAAAAACATCCTTGAATCTGCTATATCTAATACACTGCCAGAAAAACACTTTGTATAGTCAAAAATCTCTGATCAAACTATTGATTTAATGAAAAAATGACGGACAATGAAGAATGCAGGAAGTTTCACTAATAAACTGGAATAAATTGAACTTTGCAAGACCATAAGAAAATGTATCTAAGAAAAAATGTGTCAGTTTAACGTGAAACCTGTGAATAAGGCAACTGAAAAAAACAAAGGGATTAATAGAGCAAAATGCAATGCTTATAAATACAAAAAAGGTTTTTGCATTAAAACATAAAGATGGTTCTGTGTGTAGAACAAGATAGGAAATGTTAGAAATAATTGGAAAATTCTATTCAGAGCTATACATAAATCAAGATCACTCAAAAGTAACAACACCCATGAAAAAGGAAATGCCAGATATCCTAGTGGGGAAAGTATCAAGGGCCATAATGAAAAATAGTAAACCTTCAGAAAATGACTGTGTTATGGGTAAAATGCTGAAAGCTGGCAGTCATACTTTACATAAGATACTAGCAAAGCTATTCTTGAGATTCCTTAGAGAAGAAAAAATACCTGATGCATGAAAAAATGCTGAAGTGATTCTTATACACAAGAAAGCGGCCAAAGATGATTTAAAGAATTATCGCCCAATAAACCCTCTTCTAATCATCTGCAAGTTTTTCACCAAGGTAATAGCAAAAAGAATATTGTGTAAGGGCCTGCCTCTCCTTTCCATTCAAGAAAGTAGAATTCTTGAAACAATTAGCATTTCAAAAGGAACTTTTTGTTGAAGGAAAGAGATTGCAAGACAAACGAAGCAGGATCTGAAGATTCCCATGCAATTCTGCTACGTTAAAACAGTTAGAAACTCCTCTCCTCAGTCCGGTGCTGAATAAGCCAATCCACAGGTGTGAAGTTGTTTTGAGAATTGCAGGCTGAGAAGATGATAAGAAGCTATTCCAAAGCCTCTCTTGCTGGAGACTCCGGACCTGAGACAGATGGCTCTCCCTCCCTTACATTTCCAAGAAGATAAATCAAAGCACAATAGATAGGTACCAGGAAAAAGGCTATAAACTAAAGAATGCACACAGGCCATCTCCCAGAATGGCAGTGTCCCGATAGGGATCTATGGGACCTGACCTACAGCCTCTCTAGGAATAAGAGAAATCCACCTGGAAAAAAACCACAAAGAGAAAACAGAGCATGAGTTTTTTGGGTTTATCAGGATATTGTGCATGGAATTGTCTCAGTAGGTTGGGGGCTCTAACATGTTTCTTAGCTACCCACTCATTCTGAGAGGCGGTAAGTGTTTCCAAGCAATTAGATGTTATGTCGTGCCATGGTGTATGTGTGAATCCAGAATTTCCATAATTTCAAAGTGTTGCTCACCCTCAATCATGATAGGTGGAGGTGGGATGTGTGTTGGTGGTCTGAGTGGGGAGGTAATATCAGATTTCAATAGGTTGCAATGAAATATGGGGTGTACTTGCCTGAGGGCTTTAGGCAGGAGTAATTCAACTGTCACTGGGTTTATGACTCTGGTGATAGGAAAAGGTCCTATGAATTTTAGTCCCAATTTTTGGGAGGGTTGTAAGGATTATAGGAACTTGGTGGATAAGTACACCCTATCCCCTAGTTTAAATGACTTGGGCTCCATCCTTTTTATATCAGCTTGTGCTTTAAAGGTGGCTCTAGCATTGCTTACAGCTTGTTACCACTGGCCAGGTGTTTTGTAGTTGATGTATCCACTCCTTAAGGGAGGGTATGGTTGGTTCCTCTACTGGTAGCTCTGGCATTGGGTTTAACTCTTGGCCTGTATAAATTCTAAAGGGGGTGAAACCAGTGCTGGAGTTGTTGTAAGCGACCTCTGCAAAAGGCAGGAAGTCAGTCCAATTATCTTGTTGGTAGCTGATAAAACATCTTAAATACTGCTCTAGAACCCCGTTAGTCCTCTCCATCCCATTAGTTGGAGGATGGTGATTAGAATGTAGGCCTGATTGGTACCTAGAAGGCTTAGGAACTCTCTCCAGAACTTTCATAAGAATTGGATATAATTGGATATAATTCTTTGGGGGGCACCATGCAGCCAGTATATGTAGTGTAGATATATTTTGGCAAGGTCTTGGCAGTGGGGGTCTTTTGGCAGGGAATAAAGTGGACCTTCTTGGAAAACAGATCTGTTATGATCCAAATAACATTGTTCCCCCCACTTTCTGGTAGCTCTACAATAAAATCCATAGAGATCTCTCTCCATGGTGCTGATGGCTCTGCTACAGTTTGCAATAGCCCTGGAGTTTTTCCCTGCCTTCTTTTTGCGGCTGCACAGATTGGACAGCTAGCCACGTAGCTTTCTATATCTTTTTTTAGGCAAGGCCACCAGAACTGCCTCTTAATTAAGTGCAGTGTTTTCACAAAACCGAAATGGCCAGCCAACTTCAAGCCGTGATAGGTTTTCATGAGGGGAAATCTCTAGCCGGCTGGGACATGTAACTTTCTTCCCACCCAAGCCAGATCGTCTTTAAGCAAACAGGTATTCTTATGAACTTAGAACCAGTTGCCTGTGAGGAAGGCTTGTTTGAACATGTGTGTGGTGGCATTGTCAGACTGGAGGTCTTGTTTTGCTTGCGCCCTGGTTATAACTTTGGCTTCTAGCTGGGGAGCTGGGAGCAGGGGTTTGACCACTTCAGATTTGTAACTATTGTACTGAGGCATTCTGGATAGAACATCTGCTAAAAAGTTGTTTCCCCCAGGAAGGTATTTGAATGTAAAGTCAAAGTGTTTGAAATATTGGGACCAGCGGACTTGCTTTGGGGCTAGTTTCTGTAGGGTCTTAAGGGCCTCCAGATTTTTGTGGTCAGTCCAGACTTGGAAGGGGATTTTATTCCCCTCCAAATGTCTCCATGTGAGGAGGGCCTATCGCACAGCATATGCTGCTTTCTCCCAGATAGCCCATCTCTGTTCTGTATCTATTAGTTTTTTGGAAGTGTATGCACAGGGTTGTAGTTGGCCCTTGGAGGAAGACAGCCCTGACGGCAATGTCTCTGGCATCTGCCTGGATGACAAAAGGTTTTTCTGGATTTGGGTGCTTCAGCACTGGCTGTGCTGAAAACAACCATTTCAGTTTCTCAAATGCCACTTGGCATTCCATGGTCCAATTTAACGGCTGCCTCAGTTTTGGCTTGTCTCCCCCTTTAGTTTTCAGCAGGTTAGTGATGGGGAGTGCGATTTGCATGAACACTGGGATGAATTGCCAATAGAAGTTGGCAAACCCCAGGAAGCTTTGCAATTGCTTGTGTGTGTAGGGAGAGGCCCATTCAATCACCGCTCACATTTTCTCTCATGGGAGATTCTGTACTCCAGGTAGTCTATTTTTTATCTTTGTGGAACTCACATTTGGATAGTTTTGTATAATGCTTTGTGGCACAGAGTTTGTTTAGGACCGCCCGAACAAGTTTTATGTGCTCTGTTTTCATTTTGATGTATATTAAAACGTCATCTAAGTACACCAAAACCTCTTTGTATAAGTGTTCATGGAGCACTTATAAAAGTGTTCATTTATTACTTGTATGAAGACTGCTGGGGCACCCTGTAGACCAAATGGGAGCACTTTGAAGCATCCCAGTGGTGTGTTAAAAGCCATTACCATTCATCCCCTTCCCTAATTCTGACCCTGTACTTGGCTTCCCTCAAGTCCAACTTTGAGAAAATTTTCCCTTTGGATTTTCCCCCCAGTTCCTCCCCTTGGTCATCTGGTCCAGTCACTCCCCACTGGAACCTTAGGGTCCCCTCTTTCCAGTTTACTCTGGGGTTCCATCTCTTCAGCCAGGTCAGCCCCAGGACTAGCAGCCACTCCATTCCTGGTGCCACAATGAATGCCAGTCTCTCATCATGGGTCCCCATGGCTTTTTCCAAGGGTTCCATGGCAAAAGTGGCTGGCTATCCACTCGTAACTGATCCATCTAGTTGGCGATTGGAGTCTTTAGCTTCAGTAGGTAAATGCCCAATTTCCCCACTAAATTAGGCTTATTAAGCATCCAGTACACCCTGAGTCCAGGAGAATTGAGAGTTTTACTCTCTTTTTCAGGCTGGGGATGAATAGTCTTAAGGGTAATGTGACCGGTTCACTTACCAGTGGGTTGTCTTCAGAGTCACTTTCAAATGGGCCAGGGTCTTCTCCTGGTGGGGCCAGAGTTCCCCCCTCCAGTTTTGCTAGGGGGTGAAACTCCACTGCCTCTCTACTTCTCAGAGCAGTGTCTTTTCCACATAGGATAGGAATTTCACATAGGATTGAAGAGCCTTGGTGGCGCATTTAGCTAGTGCACTGCTGAGTGGTTCCACTTAGCTCCATCTGCCTGCAATTAGTG
>JANHFM010003301.1:153426-168011 GCA_032468115.1 Grayia smithii | reverse complement strand
TGATGAGCTTGGCCCTTTACGAGGCAGCTGGAGTGGAGCACAGAGCAGCAGGACAGGTGGAACCCAGAGTGGCAGGGCAGTTGAAGAATAGGGCAGCAGGATGAGTGGACCACATGGCAGCAGGTTAAGTGGATGCCAGGACAACAGGAAAAGCATAGCTCAGGGTGCAAGGCAAGACGATTTCAGGATGGTAAATGGAGCACAGGGCCAAGAGAGTCAGTAGAATATAGGGCAATCAATATAGAGCAGAGATGAGAGGGAGATAGGCAGGTTGGGGGAGTTGAAGTACCCCTGTGGTTGTAAGTATGGGCAGGCTGTCAAGTGACCAAATTTTGATCATGAGACTGCAAGGATGCTGTAATGTCCATAATTTCAGAGACTGGACATAACAACCATTTGTTCAGGACCCTTGAAACTTTAAATGGTTCTGAAAGTAACTTCAATACCAAGCTTGAGGCTGGGAAGCCAAGCCAGGAATGGCTTGGATTGGGATCTGTCCTTGTCTAGCAAGTGGGATTTGATTAATGACAGTAATGTGGACTATCAGAATTGTTATCATTAAGCAATGTAGTCAAGTGACATTGTGCTTTATGACCGTATTGTTAGCAATGGAAAATCTGGTACCATGTATTGCCATAACTTGAGGACCAGTTCTATTAAATTAAATATGGTTAATATATTACAATAGATATTCTTACACATATTTTTTATAAGCTTTCTTCTAGCATTTCAGTCCCTCCTACCCCCCAAAAAAGATATTGATAGCTGGGGTCTTTAGTATAACTGCTAGAATCAATGTAATTTTTTCTGGTTTTCTTTTAAATAAATAGTAACATTTGTAAACTCTATTCATTTATCATTTGTGATTCTTTATCTTCTGAGAATGACTTTTCCGAAAGAAAGGAAACTTGGGCAACAGGATGTGGGCATGTTTATAATAAGGTTGGAAAGAGACAAGGGCTGTGGACAGATTCTGTTTATGACATTTGTAAGGTTCTGTGCTGACTCACCTCCCTGACTGGAAGGAGCTATTATCATTACATTATATGCCTGCTAGTTTCCATGTAGAAAAAACAGTTCAGAGTTCATCAGGTTTGACAAATAATTAAATCCCTTTTGTATCAATGTAATATGTGAATCAGCATTTGCATGTTTTATGCAAGTAAACAAGAGTTCTAGCTTGTTATTTTTTTTGGGGGGGGAACCAATAATGTCACTTTGACATGATTACTGAATCATTGAACTTAAAGAACTCCTTACCCCCAAAATAAAATATGATAACGTTAGAATGAAATGAAGCCTATCCGTGGAAAAACGTATATTCTATTCTTTTCCAATCCTTTGTTAATAGAAAAATACATGCCTTTTGTTATTGCTGGTGTGTTCTTCCTCTCCCTTTTCCTTTCATGACATTTGCTTTCTGTTCATATTTTGAAAGAGCATTTTGGAACTGATACAAAACCCTTTTCTGCTACCATATTAGGAGAGAATATGTGGAAAAGAATCCAATAGTGGAGCGGATATAATAAAGTGGGAATGTGTTTGCCAGAAAAAATAAATAACATACTTACTGAAGGAATTAATATTTAAAAACCTTAAAACACATGTGTTTCAAATTCTGCTTAACTATTTTAAATTAGAGCCCAAAGGAGCAAAGATATCGTGAAAGAATTTTAATAATTCTTAATAATTTGAAAATCTGTTTAATGCACTATTAATCCATATACTGAAAATAGTTCACATGGACTTCCTTTAAATAAAAATCACTGATGACAAACTTTGAGATTAAAAAGAAGCACTTCTGGAATGCCCTGAACTATGCTGGCCTAAAATCCCAGGCCAACAGAGTCCTTCCATGCAGCCTGCACGTTCCTGTATTTCTGTTGAATAGTCAAAACTCATAGTAGACATTGTAGGATGAGGTTTGTGTTTGTCAATGGTAGCCAAAAATTAGCACTTTTATTTTATTAAATGCATAAGCTTTTGCAAGCTGCTGCTCATTTTATCAGTTGCAACTGAGTGAGTAAATGGCTGTAGGTTTTAAATTGGGAGAATGGTGGGATGGAAGAAGAAGAAGAAGGCAGGCAGATGCAGATTACACATGAGACAGATTGCATGTATATTAGCAATTGTTATGGATTATGAATCCATTGTACTTGTCAAGACTTTCAGAAGTAGGCAAAACCTTTGATGTAGTAACTTCAGCAATCCTTCATTCAGTCGTTTTGGCAACATTTTGTTTGTGTCCATTAAGTCTTTTGCAAAATGTTTGGATTGTTTGTCCTATATAGAATCCAGAGGAGCTTAATTATGAGATCAGGACTCAAAACAAAGTCAAAATAATATCAAAGCAGCCAGGACACTCCATTAAAATTTCAAAGCAACCATCTTGAAATATAAAACCTGTAACCTGCTTTTGCATAACCACTCTGTCTTTTCTTCCTCCACATATCATTCCAATTTAAGCCCTACAAAGGTAATACTCGCTTAGCTACCATAATTGGGACCAGCAACTCAGTCACTAAGTGACATGGTCATTACGTGTGATATCATATGACCACAATAGACTTAAGATGTCACTTCCACCATGACCATTAAGCAAATCACCAAAGTTACTAAATGACCCAGACTTGCGATTTTATTGCTGACTTCTCTTGTCAGAAGCTGGCTATGAAGCATGGAAATGGTGATAATGTGAACCAGTGGTGGGTTGCTTCCGGTTCGGTCCGGTTCTATAGAATAGGTAGCAGTGATGTCGGTGTGATGTCACTGAACCGGTTCTAATAGTCCCAGACCGAAGCCCCCCCATGCGCCCATACTTACCTGTCTCTGTGTGCAGCACGCTTGCGTGCATGCACACATGCGCAGGAAGCTTTTTTTGCTTAAAAAAGCTTCTGCGCATGCACAGGAGTGCGCTTTGACCATGCGCGAAGCGCGTGCACCTACAGAACCGGTAGCAAAGGTAAGTAGAACCCATCCTGATGTGAACGCAGGACACTGACTGTCACAAAGTTGGTTGAAAAATGTCTGAGTCTTGATCATGTGACTGAGCACAATGACTGGTCATAAAGTCACTTTTTCACCACCACTGCAACTTTAAACAGTTGCTCAACAAGGCAGTCATTAAATGAGGATTACCTATACTGATTTAGGTATTCAACTGAGCCAGCTCATAGCCATCATGGTTGGGTGGATGGTAAGGGAAGTAAGAAATACTGGAAGGCACCTCTCCTTGTTCTAACCATTTAGTTTACAGTGTTACCTGTTATTCTGGCTATACAGAAAAGAGTTACACAGCAGCAGCTTCTATGCCATCAATGAAATTCTAAGAAAGGAATTCTAAGAAATTCTAAGTATCCCCTGACTTTAAGCAGGTGAAAACGCTTGCTTTCATTAACATTAGTCCTGAAAGTTGAATTACAACTTTCTAGTATTATAGTTTTATTTATATTACTTGCTGAAGCTCATATAAATGAGAATACATACATTGCCATATGCCTATTTTTTCAATGCACCAAGAACCTACAATATCCTTATACTACTAGCAAATCTATAAGAACCTAAGTTTAGGAGCTGTGATATTTTGCTGTCAGAAAACCCAAGATGAGATAGGAGAATTCTAAAGAAAAAGAACTGAGCAACATTCCTCTGTCTTTTAGAGTAATGGTGTTTGCAATAAAAAGCTTTAGCTGAGAGTTAGAAATGTACACTTTCCTGACCAACCATTTGTGTGATGAAACAGCAGCTTGTGGATGAGTTATGCATTTTGCTTTATGCAGGGGAGGAATAATCCTTCCCCTCTCCTGAACATTTGTATGACCATCCTAAACAGCATTCCAGAACCAGTGGTGATTCCTTTAGCTCTTTTCCAAATCAAATATCCACTTAAAATACCTAGAGGTTTGTCTAATTTAGAGTAATCATAAATATATCTTTTAAAAAGTGCAATTTAGATAAGTCCTCGTTTAGTGTCTACCTTGTACAGTGATCTTCACAATTAAGACTGTGATGAAAAATTAACTTTATGACCAATTCTTGCATTTATGACCTTTGCAAGTCTGTAAAGCAAATGAAATTTGAACAAGATCATAAACACTGCAGTACCTTCACTTAGTGATCACTTCATTTAACAACTGAGTTGCTGATTTTAATTGTGGTCACTGAACAAAGACAACCTGTATCAGATGAATTTGAGTAAAATGGTAATGTTCAACATTTTTCTTTTAATGACCCTCTAATCCCTTGCATCCAGGAGAAGTAGGGGTGACTGAACAGACCTGGAGCATTTACTATCCACATGCCCTTCCTGATACCTATTTGGAGTTTGCAGCAGACAATTACACATTGCGCTGAAGGAGAGAAATAACTGCCACTACCTAGGATCGAAGTCACTGATTGTGAGGCAAGAGTTCCACTTTTAGGCCACCATGCTGCTTTTGATAATGTGCAACTAAAAGGCCAAAGTAAAAGAGAAATTTTTGAGTATGGTACACAGCAGACATGGATCACGGCATGGATCTTTCCTTTAATTTCATTATTTAACTGCCTTTGGTGGGGTGTTCATGGTATCGTATAAAATCTACTTATTTATTTATCCATCCAGCCATCTTTATTTTATTCATAAAGCCAACTGTCCCAGTTACTAGATATCTTATGCAGAATCGTTGAATAATCTTTTCCTATTTACAATTTTTCATTCTAAGAAGAACAGCTATCTGATTTCTAAATACCCACCGTGTATAAACTTATATGCCATTTATTAAAGTGCTTCTCAACTTAGTGCAAATTGGCCTTGTAGTAATGATTTTTGACCATTGTGGCTGATAATTTGAATTCTAACCACTGGAATGGAAGAGAGCTAACACGCAGGGACTTTCTTGACAAAGGTATATTTTACAGCTGCTCACAGAAGAAACTCTAACACAGTTTGGAGCAATGACCCTTTTCCTGTCCATTTGACTCCACTTCCAGTTCAATGTTATTTGGAATGGTTATTGTCTCCCACAAAGTATTTTGGTAAGCACTAGAAACTAAAAGGATTAAATATGGTAAAGTCTCGTTCAATAAATTACTTTCTATTCAAGTTTTCTAATTAGATTCAGATAATAAATCCAATTCAAATTAATAAATATACTTTCTTGACTTCATTTGCCTTTCTGATTATTTATGCACATTTCCCCGATACCGTAATTCCCTCCACAGACATACAGTAGTGTATAGCTTTTTGCTTATCATACTTAATTAACATTTGTACTAAATAATAGGATCTTTAAAGCAGTCCTTTGCTTCAATGAAAATTTATCTGAAGGACCCTTGGGAGAAAAATATTCAAGCAATCTCCCCCTCTCCACTTTACTTCTAACGCCAACTCATGTTTCTCGACATGGAACTCATCTAAGGATGCTGTGAAGATGTGCTTTTGTTTCAAAACGTTTGACTGTCTTACCAAAAAATGGTTTTTGAGTTGAGACATTTTCATTCTGTGCCACATATTGAAATCTTACAAGATGATAAAACAGGCTCACTATTCATATTGGACATTATAGTGCAACAAAGAACTGCTGGTTTAACTTCTGTAGTTTCCATCATGTGCAAATGCAGCTATGTAGTCAAATGGCTTTTAGAGTTTTTTCAGTCAGAACTAGACATTATTTCATCTGATGAGGAGTTCTAAGCATACCAAAGGAGGAAGAAGTTCAGCATGGGAATTACTAAAAGATGATAATCATATCCATACTTGGGAACTGTTAGGGTTTAAGCATGTAATAATAAGCACAATTGTGCAGTAACTATTTATTATTTGCCACTTCTCCTCTACTGGTTTTCTGTTCAAAGCCTCCTTTTCTCCACAGCTAGATTTAATTACAGTTAATTAGTTTGCCACATGTGTGTGAAAAGATAACTAATGAAACTGAAGGAGCTTCTTTTTTTTGTCACTTTTGGTTCTAGCACATGTCTGCGTTACAGATCAAGACACAAAGAATAAACTTAGCATTTGACAGGTGGAGGGCAGGGAACAATGAAACCTCAGAGTGATAATTATTTTTGTTGAAATCTAAAATTTCCACAGAAAGTCTTTGACTCACCTTGACTGTACTAAAACACCAAGCATGGGTAGGCTGACAAATTAGGCATTTTAGGTAACCAATTAGACATTTCTGGACTATAGGTTAGACTGGGAAGATGAAAACACATTATGAGAAAAGACAATGATATATCTTGACTCTCCTTCAGACAATTCTTAACCTAGTAACAGACAATTCTGGAACTATTAAGCCATTATAAATGGTTTTTGCGAATAGGTAGGTTTTTTTCAGCTTTTCAACTAGCTCCAAATTATACATTGTTAAATCTTAAAAATCACCAAACTATCATTAAAGAGCTGTTTTCTTTTTTCCTCCTCTATACTACTTGACAAGTAACTTCTGTACTGAGGAATTTAGCAGTTAATCACCTTCTTCACTTTACTGTCAATCAAGTAATCATTTAGTTTGAATATATTTCTTATATATTCTGAAGGGTTTTACTTGTTAACTCAGTAGATAAAAATCAAACTGATCTATCCATCCCTCAGTAAATTAGTAAAAAAAAGTCTTATTCAGAGCTACTCTTTTTAGAAAGATCTGTAAGCAGCTCTACAATATGCAAATTAAGAACAGAAATGCTTCTAATATTAAAATAGTGGGAATTGCATAGAGTATTTAATGATGTAATAAAAATAAACTAGCTTAAAACTTATTAATAAAACTGTCAAATAAAAACAAATGACTTAGACATCTATGATATAGTTGAAGCAACTTGCCTAACTAATATTTTCACTTCAAGAAAAAATTTTTTTCTGAAGAGGAGAAAACTTCAAAAGCAAAATATTTCAAATCAATTCTCTTTATATCTGTCACAGTTAGCATTATGGAATAATTCAAAATAAAATTTTAGATCCTGTATATGTCTACGTGATGTTCCTATTCCTATTCCATGGAGATCTTAATATCAATTAAAATCAGTTGATTATTTTCAAATATCTTGTAAAAACAGCAAGGGATCAAGATACTCTTAGCAATATAATTGCTAAGTCCTATTAAGCAGTGTTAAAAAAAACCACATTGAACAAAAAGCTAATTGATATAACTAGCATTTGTCAATTTTTATCAAGACATTCTTTTCATTTTATTCTGGCATAATTATTAAAAATAACAATGCAGTTTATAATTATTAACAAACTTGACAGTGAAGACTCGGGTGTCATACATTTCTCCCTAACTTTCACTGAAACTGGGAAGAGGTTAAAAATGCTCTCAATATGTATCTCAACAGCTGCTATTATATCAGTGACCTAAATATTAGTGTTAGTCTGCATTTCTCCCCTACCCATAAGAATGCATTCCTCCTTAGTATAATGCCAGATTGAATAGGAAAATTGAAATCAACTATGTAATATGCAGACATACTGGCAAAATCTAAACAAAACTAAAATACTGTATTCCAGTCCAAAAGGACTCTAAATGTATCCTAAAAATCATGTAATGAAAGCACGCTCCTTTTTTTAGCCCTCTACCCCTACTCACCTTTGATCCTTTCCAATGACCTCCCCCCCCCCCACTCCCTCCCCTTTTGCTTCTTGATTTTCCAGCATGCTTTCTCCTGAGTTTTTAGCCTCTTCTAATCTCAAAAGAAATTTCTGGGCAGCTTCCTGTTTCTCCAGGTCCTTAAAATTTCAGATTTTGTTTTTCAGTTCAATGAGCTACTGTGATTTAAGATTCTCCAATTCAGAGCCAACACTCATCCAATGGTACTATTAATTGCAAAAATATTATACTTTTAATGTTATTTTTAAGAGCCATAAAACTACTTCTTTATGCAGGATATATTTTCTCTTAATACAAAAAACATTGCTGAAGACAATGCATAAGAATGCAGAGTTGTTTGGAACAACAAATCTGACAGCCATTTTTTGGACGCACAGGGTATACTGTTCTACATGAAAATGGGCTTACTGCTCAGTAGGCATGTACAGAGTGACAAATCATACAGACTGAATGATGGAGACATATTTTCATTCCATTTAATACTTCTCACTATTACAATTTGGAGGTTTTCCAAAAAATCGATTTGGTCTGAAAAGAGTTTATTACCCCTGATCTACAACATTATAATTTACAGCTGTAATACTTGTAGCAATAGCCACTAAAAAGTTCTCTTGGGCAAACTATAGAACAAAAAAATGTAATAAAAGCTTTATGTAAGGATTTTTCACAGTCTTAGGTTTATTTCATCTCAGCAAAAAAGTGAGAATGGCTTAGGAGAAACTCTCAGTGGCTCAAAGTTATTATGGATAAGAATAACCCAAAGAATCTTGACCTGACATACTTCAAACTCAGAATTTTTCCTCAGGATGCAACTATTGACCATCAATCTATAAGAGAGTTCTTTCATTAAGTTTTTAAAAAACATTATTATCAAATATACTTTCCTAAGAAAAAGCTTCAAAATCCTATATATCTATATATATCTGCATCAGTTCTTTGGAGATATTCACAATTGGTGTGAATTGTGGTTTGTCTTCTTTTCCCTGTTGTGTTGAATCATTTTCATTGCATTTAATAATTTAAGTAGGTTATGTCCTCCTGCACTTTCTGTCAGTAATATAGTTACTCTGTGGTTGGTAACTAGGAATGTTTAAAAGTTGCTAAGTACCTTTTATGCAGTACCAGTATCCATCTACAAGCGACTTGTACTGTATTTAATCTCTGTAATTCATTACAATAATTTGAATACAGGAATAAAAATGTGGCTTATTGAATATACAGTATATATGCCACCCTTGCTAGCATTCTATTAGAACATACAAAGAACAATGCATGATCAGAACAAAAGGCACTTTAATGTAGTATCCTCATCACATAATGCTCAACCAGATGACTTTCGGTAGCCTACAAGGAGAACCCAAGAACAATGGTATCTTTCCAATATCTTGGTCCTCCTTCTCTCTTTTCAGATACCATCAAGGTGCATGCCTATTTCTTATGGCAACAGTTTCAACACTGAGGAAGGAGCTTTTTAAATTGGACAATAGATCTGCTCTTGAGTAATTTCTTCCCCCATTGGTTTATGGAAAGAAGAAGTTAGAAAACAGAAGTTTTAATTTGGCGAGATAAAAAGGAATTGTAGACTGCCATGTATATATAGGCCAAGCTATGCAACCACAGGATTTAACCTCATCTCCACTCCTATTTCCCTGATGTCCTGCCACTTCCAAAGGAATGTCCTTAATGTAAAACATGGGGAGCTTTTGCAGGAACTATACTCTATGCAAATATTTTTATTTCTAGTTCTTGAACTGGGATGCAAATAGAATATACAATATACTGATATATATTCCACAGATTACTGCTATGTTCTACATCCCTAATTCCAATAGACCTCCAGATAGGGCATAGTTTATGATGTTAAAATTCTTTGAAAAGGCAGAAATGATTACACTGTCCAGCATTTAGTAACAAAAAAATAAAAAAAATAGAATTTTGTTCAAATATGATTCCATTCTTAATATAAAGAACTGAATTATCAAAATTGCAACATGGTAAATTCATAATTTAAATAAGATTAATATTCTGATTTACATTCTACATTCTACAGTCTACATTCCAGTTACAAGTTTAAATAATATTAAATAACTGCAGATTAGACAATTTGAAATAGCTATTTTCTGATTATTTTGTTTAATATGGATTCTAGGATTGAAGTCTGTAATTAACAGTGTAATCACAGAATTTTAAAAAAAATCTACTACAATATTTAGGAAGCACTCAATAGTGAGATTCTATGATATATATAATTTATAAAATTTATCTCACACTGTGCTTGCAGTCAGAGTGAAATATTTTCATATCTCAATTACATATATATTCATTACATGGGAATATAGGGTAAGAGGAACGTTTGGTAAAAGAAATGAGCAATGAATACAAGCCATC
Source organism: Grayia smithii (assembly GCA_032468115.1). Lineage (NCBI taxonomy): Eukaryota > Metazoa > Chordata > Lepidosauria > Squamata > Grayiidae > Grayia > Grayia smithii. Next base: position 158,037 of record JANHFM010003301.1, on the reverse strand, counting down.
CTCATTTGTAGATTTATGGTGATGAGAAGGGTGTTTTTGTAAAACAGATAATTTAATCCAAAACTGTATTTTGTTACTAACAGAAAGTCAGGTTAGTCTTGTAAGTCATTCACTCGGTAATATCTATGTTTCACAGGAGCAATGGAATGTTATGGAGCTATGTCATATTTTAGTCTTACAGGCAAAAGTAGTTACTTCATGGAAGATATGCCTGTCATCTGAAATTCTTATGTGTTTGCATATTATGGTGCATAAGAAATCTGCACAGAAAAATAGCAGGTAAAGCAGCTGTTTAGCTCTTTTTCCTTTGGCCAGTTTTCCAATCCTGTTCCCACCTTGCTGTACATATTCCATACTTCGGCTATCTTAGAAAAATGAAACAAAACAAACAAAAGTAGCAGGAGGCTGGAGTTAATGCATCTGTTGTGCAATCCATGGATTGGCCATAACCTAACAACCATGGAACAAAAACATCCAAAAATTCATCATTATTTAGTTTTTAACAAATTTACTTTTTAGAACTAATGTGATGTGTTCTTTTTATTTCAAATTGAAAGGTTTCTGTATTTTTGCATGCTCACTTGATTTAAGATCAGGTTGAACTTTATACATTTATATTTTACATTATTTAGCTCCTTCAATATGTTATTTTTATTCACTATTGCTATTTTTATTCCTTGTCTTTGCTGCATTTATTTTATTTTCTCAATTTCCAGTGAAGAAAAACTGTTCAAATACTAATTATTTTCTGCATGTGAACACCAAAAACTGGCCAGTTTTATATGAAACATCTGTTCTTGATAAATATTTTTAAGTTCTGATTTAACTTTTTTTTCCTTTGTCAATATATGAATGATAATCTCTAATGGATTTTTAGCAATAATGTTGATTCAGCAAGATGTTTGTACATTCAGAAAATATTTTAAAACCTATGCCTTTATTTTTATCAAAATACTCATATTAATGGACTGTCATTCCTCTGCAATTTGCAAAAACTTGCATTTGTTAATTGGAGTGCAGATTTTGATAACTGACTGACAGAAATACTGAATAACATTCAAACTCTACTATGAAGAAGAACAGCACCAGAAAACCAATATCCATGCTGATTACAAAGCCCTTAGAATAGAAGCTCAGAAATTATTAAAACACTCTATAATTACTTTGTGATTTTATCATTGTAATGTCACCAGAAGCAAAGGCGAGGCCACTCTTGAGGTAATTGTATCACAAGGCTTGCAAAGATATTAATGTAAGAGCTTTTCATTGTCTAAGAATCCTTTACCATAGCAACTTAAAACTTCAGCAGCTTCCAAGTAATTTTAAGCAAAACCATACTTCCTAACCTTTTAGCTACAGATTACATATTCTTAGAATTATAATATTTCTAATTTGAATCTCTCTCTCTTTCTCACTGTCATATCTTCTCCAAGAATGATCACATAATGAACTATTTTCAGTTCCTCTTCAGGAAACAAATGTGTAGGGCAGATATCACTGCATCATAATTTCATATTCAAATCTTCGCAGTTTCCTTCAACACAATGCCTTGATGTGTGAGATCTTTCTTGTTTGAGAAGTTTCATATGAGTTGAGAATTCTACTGTTGCCTTAAAGATTATTTGATAAGAATTTCTAATTCAATGGCAAACTGAAATAATTTCAGCGGCAGAAGTACCAAAGACTATTAAAAATTCAGAAATAAAATTACGCCTCAGTGTGGTTTATGGTCTTGTATATTTCCTTTTCTAGCATTGGTATCTGAACTGCTTATTTCTTTATCTCCATCTAATAATTTAAAAATAGGCAGTGGAAATATTTGGTAATAGCTAGACAAACCATTTTTAAATTGATTGTCTTTAAGTCTTTAATTCTTTTGAGTATAATTTTGTAAAGAAATACTACATATTTGTATAATGTTTGTTGGAAGGGAGAGAGAGTGAAGGGAAGGGAGGCTGGTGAAAGAAAAGTCACAGTCAGAATTGACATGACCCAGACATTCTATCAAAAACTACTTGACACTGTGGTTTGCTAGAAATCCCTATTTTTCAAAAATGCTGTTAAAATGTTGAATATATTTCATTTTTGTTCTTGGTTACAATGGTGTAGTTCTAATCTGGTCTACTTTGAAGGGCTGACAGGTGGTGGCTATAACATTTAGATGTCCTGGACACAAGATGACTCCTAAATCGGAACAAGCTCATTTTCTGGAGGTGATGGCATGGCCAGTTTAAAACACAAGCAAATCTGATTGTTAGTGGTTCTTCATTTTGCAGTGACATGTATAATTGTAACATGGAATGGCATGGAAAGACATACAAACCAAGGAAAACTTGAAATCATTAAATTGAACTGTAGTAAATTCAGTGTTTTAAGAAGAAGGAAACTTTGCTGAGTTTCCTTCTCAATTAAGCAGAGTTTATCTGCTTAATTGATCATATGCATGAGATCCCACTTAAGGAAGAAATCACAACAACATTAAAAAATAATATCATTATGTTGGTATTATAGTTTAAGTAATTAAATGATAATAAAATGAGAATCACATAAATTCCTGCTCCTATTACAGAAACAGTAATATAATGAAAGATGAATTGTATGATAAACAGCAAGAGGTGTTAAATGCAACATTTAGAAAGGACACATCATTAATATATTACTGGAATGCCAACTGGAGAAACAAAGGAATCTGGAAATACAGGTAGATGAGAACTAAATAAGCAGAACAATTCAGGAAATAAATTAATAGGATTTTACCAAGAAAAAAAAATTCTTTATTCTTTGCCAATGGTTGCTTCAATGAACATGAATGCAGACTCTATGACCGGACATCACCAGATGGATAATATCAGAATAAAATTGACTGCATAAAAAGAAATAGGATTTGAATAAGTACAATCCACAATTCTTCCAGATGGAAATTTTGGAACAGACCATGAATTTTATTGTTCTCTCTTTCTCTTTCTCTTTCTCTCTGACACACACACACACACACACACTAATTCAGAAGAATGTGTATGCTAATCAGATATACCTACAGAATATGAGATCAATAAAAGGAACAGAGTCAGTATGTAATTTATGCAAAATACAATCTGAGGAGCAATAAAAAAGCAAAGTGAGTTAATGAAAATTTAGGTTAAAACCCATATTCACAATATTTCAAAGAGGAAAACATCTGAATGGTTTTTAGAGCATTCTTATAATAGTCAGAGAAAGACAGAGGATTAAAGCCTTGAGCAATAAGTACGCACACTGAATTCAAACTTTCAACATCAAGCAAGAAAAGAAAGAGAATTCATGTGAGGATGTCACAAATAGAAGAAAAATACAAAACAAGAAAAACAAATTGTTTTGTAAAGGTATCAGGAGGATCACAAGAATAAGCTATGGTAAAACTATCCTTAATTCAAGTCCTCATACAAGTAAAGCAGTGGTGGGTTGCTCCCGGTTCGGCCCGGTTCGCGCGATCCAGTAGCGGTGACGGTGTGATGTCACCAAACTGGTTCTCCGCGGGCGGGAGCTGGGCCCACCCACATGCCTGTACTTATGATTCTGTGCTCTGCGCATGCGCAGAGTGCTTTTTTCAAGTTTTTTCCAAGGAGAGTAGTTAGTGCGCATGCGCGGAGCACGCGTTCAGCATGCATGCTCGCTTCGCTTGTGTGTGCACACTGATCACGCGCAAAGCGCGTGCATGAAGAGAACCGGTAGTAAAGGTAAGTAGAACCCACCCCTGAAGTAAAGATTTTAGAAAGGATAGAAGTATATCATATAGAGATCTCCAGCACTACTCTGGGGCTAGGAAAATATTTCAAGTCATTACTAATGATGAACAAATACTTTTTTTTCTGGAAAAAAGTACTAAGGATCCTTTTTCCAAGATAAGGTGGTCTCAAAGTATCTACAGGTAGTCCTCGATTTATGACCACAATTGAGCTTAAAATTTATATTGCTAAGTGAGAAATTTGTTAAATGAACTTTGCCCCATTTTACAACTTTTCTTGTCACATTTGTTCAATGTGCTGTGATGTGAATAGCTGATTGAATGCAATTGTTAAATTAGTAACTTGGGTGTTAAGTAAATCTGGTTTCCCCATTGACTTTGCTTGTCAGAAGGTCACGAAAGGTGATCACATGACCCTGGGACACTGCAATCATCAAAAATATGGGACAGTTGCTAAGCATAGTAATTTTGATCGTGTGACCAAGGGATGCTGCAATGGTTGTAAGTGTGAAAAATGGTCATAAGTCACTTCTTTCAGTGCTATTGTAACTTTGAATGGTCACTAAATGAACTGTTGTAAATTGAAGACAACCTGTATTTGTTCATTATTAATAATGTTTCAAAATATTTTTTGTTTCTTTCCCAGTCCCAGGGTAGATTTTTCCTCTTTCTAGAAAAAGTAGTTTCACTGTTTCTCAGAGATCCCATCTTAATGAATTCAGTAATGAATGAATTCTAGACTCTGTATAACAAATGAAATTCACTGTGAATATTTGCTCCAAACATTTTTGGTATTTTTTATATTATGGTTTTTTACCCAAATTTAAAGTCCAACTTACTATTAATTAATTCACATAAGTGCATTTAAGATATAAAATGCCAAAAAA
>JANHFM010003301.1:102152-119897 GCA_032468115.1 Grayia smithii | reverse complement strand
GCTCTTGCTCTTGCTCTTGCTCTTGCTCTTGCTCTTGCTCTTGCTCTTGCTCTTGCTCTTGCTCTTGCTCTTGCTCTTGCTCTTGCTCTTGCTCTGTCTGTCTGTCTCTATCTATATCTATCTATCTATCTATCTATCTATCTATCTATCTATCTATCTATCTATCATCATCTATCACATTTTTGAACCGCCCATCTCCCTGAAGGATTCTGTGTGGTGTACAATAAAATGTTAAAATATAAAAACAGCATATAAAAATTATACATTGGGAAATTTAGAATTTAAAAGGAGGCAAGGATGACTTAAATCTGTTAAAAAGATTATTTAAAAGGCAAAGGGAGGGCACCAACCAGCCCCAAAGCTGTGTGCTCTTCTGGACTTCCTACATGAGATCAGAGCCATATTTAACTTCTTTGTGGAAGGCCAAGAAAGAGGAGGCCTGTCTCGTGGGGAGAATACTTTTATCAGGTTTTTGCTCTTGCTTTGTGATTTGCTGATTTGAGGAAGCATCATACAAGAGATCCAGAGTTGCAGAACTATGAGAAAACTGAGGGAAAGTTGAATAAATGTTTCAAATGGGATAGTCTAAGTCTAAAGTGGGAAATGGACTGAATTTTACTGTAATAGAAAAGTATCATTATTAATTTATTATGTTTGGTCCAATTTGGTCTAGTGGTTAAGGCACTAGGCTAGGAACCAGGACACTTTGAGTTCTAGTCCTGCTTCAGGGGTGGGTTCTACTTAACTTTACTACCGGTTCTAAAGGTGCACGCTCTTTATGCGTAATCAAAGCGCACACCGAATGGGCGCTCCCGCGCATGCGCAGAAGCTTTTTTTCTGAAACCCCCCCTCAAAAAAAGCTTTCTGCACATGCACACGAGCGCGCTCCATGCAGAGAACGGTAAGTACCGCCGTGCGGTTGGGCCCAGCTCCCAGTCGCATAGAACCAGTTCCGTGACTTCACAGCGTCACTGCTACCGGATCCCGTGAACTGGCCCGAACCGGAAGCAACCCACCACTGTCCTGCTTTAAGCCTGAAAGGCAGCTGGGTGACTTTGGGCCAGTCACTCTCTCTCAGCCTATTCATCTCACAGGGTTGTTCTTGTGGGGAAAATAGGGGAGGAAGATGTGTTGCTTATGTTCACCATCTTGAGTTTTTTTATAAAAATAAAATAGGTGGAATATCAATAAATAAATCATTCTCAATCCAGTAAGGTTTTTTTTCCCCAGAATGAAAAACCTGTTTGGCATAGGACTTATAGAGGGTGAATCAATTACCTATTGTTTCCTCAAGTCACATGGTTTTGGTGGAACTAAAATGCTGCAATTTTCCCTTTTCTCTCCCAATTGGTGGAACTCTTGCTTAGCTGAGATGGGACTTCTCAATCCATTTATCTTTAGGGCTATCCCATTGTGCTAGGAGTCAGGTATTTAATCCCTTGTCTGAAACAGTGACAGATAAGTTTAGCTGTGCTGCTTCCAGGAAGTCTATTATTTCACAAAGTAGATTGTTCTCATTGGTACGTTTTGACATGTATGCATGCATGCATACAAAGTTTAATCATGTGAATCCAGGTATACATTACTTGGAAGGCTAACAATAAGATTCCTGATTTGGTGATAATAATCAGCACCCACAGAAAAGCACCTGACACATTAAAGAGCAATAACAGGACCAGAATAGGTTATGGCACTCCCCATGAAATAAATTGTATACATTGCATTGTTTAGATTTCTGTGTTTGATTCTCTTCAGAAACACTGCACGGTGCCTATCAGATTCTCACAGTTTCCTGATGCTGATTTCTGAATATTAGTTTCAGGCTCTTATATAACGTTCATCTCCTACTTAATATATTTACAATGTTCATATCATACATATAATCTATCTAGGATAAAACGTCTTAGTGATGTAAATTGTAAAACATGCACTCAAGATACCATTTTGGCTGTAGAAGAAATGTTTTATTTTGCATCCCTGTAAAAGCTTAGAAGTCTTCCACTAAAAGCCTTAATTTATTTTTTTTAAAGACAAAACAAAAATGTTCAGCCTTAAAAAGCCTCATACGTTCCTCCAAATCTGCTGGTGGAAATGTTCACAATACAATCCAAACTATTCAAACTGATTTCAAGGAGAGATTCAACCCACCTGTTCAACACTTTCCTACTGAAATTAATGGATAGAAAAGCACTGATCTATGTCCAAATCATATCCCTTCTTTTTAGAGATAATTGGAGAAAACAGATATGGCATTGCATTGGGCAACCCGCTGGCCAAAACTTGAATCTTCCTTTAGTTGCTGCAGTAAAATATATAGCTGTGGGAGAGGAGAAGGCATTCTGTAAGCTACATGTCAGCTTTTGATGGCCAGTGATTTGTTCTGAATCCAAAGGCTAAACCAAACCTCATGCTGCTCTATGTCAGATGCAATTGGTCCAAAGTCAAAGTTTTACAGCTCAGACAGGGCTCACTTTATCCTTCAGGTCGCTACTTAAGATAGCCATGACCCTGAGGAGAACCAGTCAACAAAACAGACAGACAAGAGGATGTGATTTGTATGCATCCCAGAGCCTGCCCAAATCACCTCTGACCCATGGGTCAGGCTGCAAATGACAGTGGAGTGCATGCACCTGATCATCCAGTGCATTCTCATTAAAAGCCTGGGAAGAAAGTGGCAGTTACACAGTGTTTACACACAGACCAAACATAATCTGGCCAGGAAATGAGAAAGAAACAAAGCAGGGGAAGAAGAGGAGGTGGAGGAGAGACCTTGTTTTGATCCAAAGGAAAGATGGGATTGCCGAGTTATGAAATTTCAAGCCAAAACTGCTCTCCCCTTGATACAAACAAGTCATTCGGCCCTTTTGGATGGAGGAGTAATGTATGCAAAGCCAAAGTAGACAATCAGCAGATTGAAGAGGCAAAGCTTTTGCTGGATGTCATGCTTAAAGCTATAGAGAAAGGTGGGTTATATATTTCAATCACCTCGTATTTCCATATGCCAAATAAATTAAATAAATAAAATAACTAACTAAATAAATATCGTTGCATGAAAAGAAACCTCTCTGTACACACAGTCATAAAAAGGCATAGTTTATCTTCCTGAGGGGTTTATTTTTTTATGCGCAGGGAACAGTCCAGAGATAAAGCATCTTTAAACATTTGACTTGTTTGCTGTACCATGATGTGGCATAATCCAAAACAGGTTTTACTACTTTATTCTGCTGAATTAAAAATTTGCACCAGATTTGCCAATGGATATATTTCAAAGCTCTTAAAAATGCCCCTTCAAGCTGCTGCTGTATCCTTGCATTAGTTGTAGGAGTGATGCAAGAGGGAGCAAACCCACTAATATTTACAGTATATTCATTTATTGTAGTAAGACTGGCTACGAAGGAACATATTCGCTGATTTCCTGAATCCTTTTGCAAACATTTACTTCTGCAGGCATATAGCAATAGCAATAGCACTTGGACTTATATACCACTTCATAGTGCTTTTACAGCCCTCTCTAAGTGATTTACAGAGTTAGCATATTGCCCCCAACAACCCATCTCAGAAGGATGGAAGACTGAGTCAACCTTGAACCGGTGAGATTCGATCTGCTGAACTGCAGCTAGCAGTCAGCTGAAGTAGCCTGCAGTACTGCACTCTAACCACTGCGACACCTCGGCTCAGTGAAGTAAGATAGCAAGAGGAACCCCATCTTGCTCCACGTACCCCAAAATAATAAGTCCTCCCTGAAAATAAGGCCAAGTGGTTATTTCGAGGCTCAAAAAAATAAGGGTCTTATTTTGGGGGAAACATGGTATTAGGTAATATATATAAGTATAAGCAAGAACTGAATACATAAAATAGATACGAATAGAGGAGACATTAGGACGGGACAGTAGGTACACTGGTGCTCTTATGCATTCCCCTTACAGACCTCTTAGGAAAGGGGTGAGGTCAACAGTAGACAGTCTTAGGTTAAAATTTTGGGGGTTTGGGGATGAAACTACAGAGTCAGGTAGTGCATTCCAGGCATTGACCACTCTGTTGCTGAAGTTGTATTTTCTGCAATCAAGTTTGGAGAGGTTCACTTTAAGTTTGTATTTATTGTGTGCTTGTGTATTGTTGTGGTTGAAGCTGAAGTAGTCTTTGACAGGTAGGACATTGTAGAAGATAATTTTATGAACTATGCTTAGGTCATACAGAAGGCGGCATAGTTTTAAGTTTTCTAAGCCCAGAATTTCAAGTCTGGTGGCATAAGGTATTTTGTTGTGAGCAGAGGAGTGGAAGACTCTTCTTGTGTTAAACATCACCTTATATCTGTCTGTTTTGATAGAAGTCTAGGTTTGCACATATATTTATTCAAATACACAGTTAAGTGAAGTATTTCTGAACACTTCTATGCAAAATATCATGTGTTCTAAGAGCAAGTAAAACAGCTCAATGTCTTAATTTTGTTCATGTTGTTTATTGCATTAACTCCAATGTGTTGTGTACATTCATCAGAAGCCTGTTGTGGCTTCTAGAATTGCTGATTGAAGCTTCAAAAGACATACTGCATTGATAAGAGAAAATCATAGCACCTCAAAGCACTAGCTTCTTGTATTGATTTAAATAATTTATATGGCCACTCAATTTTCAAGTAGTTAACACTGTATGCCTGACATGTGGTAAAAAACATAAAAGAGAAGTTAAACAAAACACATAATACAGAATAACAAAGCTAAACCATAACATATTCCAAAATCAGTGTTATTATTTGGACTGGTTAACAAGGTTGGAGCCATCTTAATATTGGGAGAAATCTATTATGTGAAGCAAGGTTGTTCAGATGCATCAAAATCACTTTATAGACTCTTCACAAAATCAACCACATTGCAGTAAGTAATAGAAACTGTCATTTGAGAACACAGTTTTTCCATTACACTATCCTAGTTAGAGGCACCATTTAAAACCACACCTTGATTATCTCTTTTCTCCCAGGTACTGCATGTAGTATTGCATGCAGAAGTCATTTGTACAACCAGCTACCTAAAGCTGTCTTCATATGAGTCCAAAGAACACTTCAGGATGAAAAAATATTTGAAACAAACAAGTTGGAATACAATTTTTTATTTAAGTAATAGTGTACATCTCTTGCAGAGCCATAAATAACCTTAAGAAACTGCTGTTTAGCAGAAAGCCTCAGATGATTTTATAAACAAACCAACAGATAGAACTAAGTTATTATTTATCATATATTTTTTACCACTGCATTTATTCGTACCTCACCTTAACAATCAGAGATGTTTAGCTATAAAAAAAGAATGTTTAAATGTGTTAAAATCTTTTGACCTCAGTTAAAAACATAAATATGCAAGGATGAGAAAAGTAAAAAAAGTACTGAATGTGAAGATTATAAAAATCATATCATATATTTTTCTTTTTTAAACAAATGCATGACTTTAATATATTATCTGGTTTTTAAATAAAATGCCATTCTAATTTAAATATATTATTCAGTTTCAGCAGCAATATTCAAGCTTCACTTCATCTTATATGTTATTTACTGGTGCACAGCGTGTGTAATCTAATGTTGACTAAAACCTTAGAATACAAAGAGCTTAATATGTCAACAGTAATAAAAGTGAAAACCTGAATTCAAGTAAGCAAGAATATATTGTCAAATCTGCCTGAGACTTTTTACAAGAAAAATCCAAAAAGAAAACATCCTGAGGTGGTCCTGACTATGAAGTTCCATCTGGTAGGACCCAACGAAAGTCTTTTCATGGCAACCACTCTGTGGAAGATCACCCACCCTGATGTTAGAATGACCCCAAATTTGTTGGCCGTTAGGAAGTCCCACAAGACAAAGTTGTGCTATTAGGCTTGGGGATGGCATGGATGGAGCAGCCTGCAAAATGGTGGGATTTTCATGAGCTTTGACTTGTAGGTGGGATTTCCCTGAGGTTTTATATTTCTATTTAATTATTTTAATATGCCTCATGGGTACTTTATGAGATTGAATCAGCAGTACCCAAACATAACCTCTGGAACCTAGGAATCAAAGTTGTAAATAAAAATTGAACATAAAGAACTGTTTTAAGTCTGCTAGCAATTTCTCCAGTTTGGTAAATGTTTGATTCATTAATTTAGTCCAATTTCACGAAATGGTTCAGCCATTCCTAGCTTTGTGGGCTGATATTCCAAGAATCAGGAGAAATCTAAAGTCCGTCTTTACATTGGCAAATTATGTTATATATAAGCATAGTAGAGCTATCAAGTAAATCTATAAATTAGACTTCATAGTACTTTACAGCATTCCCTAAGCGTTTACAGAGTCACCATATTGCCCCCAATGATCTAGGTTTGTTTTACTGACCTTGGAAGGATGAAAGGCTAAGTCAACCTTGAGCCAATCAGGACTGAACTCCTGGCAGTGGGCAGAGTCTGCTTGCAATACTGCATTCTGCAGACTTGGCTCTTCAACAAAATCGGCTGATGGGATGGGTTCGTTTTAATGTATTTTAATTGTAAATTCTTACTGTTTAAAATTTTTAAACTCTATTGCATTTATTTTTAATATTTTTAGGTTTTTATTGTTTTGTTTTAAAATTGTGAGCTGCCCTGAGTCCTTCGGGAGAAGAGCGGCATATAAATGCAATAAACATTCAAACATTCAAACATTCTAACAATTGCACTTCCAGGGTATGACTCTTGGCAGTAACCTCTCACTCCTAAGAGTAGCAATAATAAATTAACAACCAGAAAAGACCTATTTTTACCAGATTCTATAAGGCTTTAAAGAACAATCCCCACCCCCCCCAAGGCTAACCTCTTTGGGGAGGCTTTTTTATAAGACCAGGTAAAATAATACCTCCTGGCATCAAATCCAATCCAATCACATAATGTGTGACAGGGACAGTCAACAGTTTCTCTGGGAATGCATATTTTGAATGGGTCATTTCTGGTTGAAGAAGGACGTTCTGCAGATACCTAAATGCTACAATTATTTACAGTAAAATAAACAGTAAGCTCTTTTCATTAACAAAGTCTAACAAAGGGTATTCAAGGTGAGATTTCTTGACAGTTACTACAGAAATAGCTAACTGATAATATTGACCTTTCATGTTATAACCTTTTTCTGTGCTTTTAAAATATCAGGTTAAAACAGAATGTGGTTAAAAACAGAATACTACTGGTCTGTGTTGTTATTCTAAGGATCCTCCCAGATAAATTAGAACTGAAAGATCAACTTTTATTTTAGATGGTACATTCTCTATAAATCCATTTCAGAATATTTGCACTGAATATTTCCTTTTCCCCCACAGCCTGTCTAAAACTATTACAGCAATTTACAGTGGGAAACCAATTTTTGCTCTTTTCATTATTATGCTTTGTGTAAGGTATTTTTTTTGTTTAATAAATATATTCTGTCAATTGCAACCTGAGTGCAAAGCACTTTAAATGTCAGTTTAGCATGTATCTAAAGGAAAAATACAAAATTAAATAGTTAGTATGGTAATCACTGACATGATCCAAATTGGCATTTAGAAACTAGCAGAAGGACTCTGAAGAAAATGACTAAGGTTTCTTGTTTTCAAACTTATCTCAGGTTTTTTTTAACCTTTTGAAGAATGCATTTCTTTTTCCTATTACCTTTGTGATAATTTGGATGGTGGTAAAAGGAGTCTTCTCCAGAAGACGGAAAGAAAGAAATGTTTAACTGAATTTGGAGCTTAAATGCTTAAAATGCCTACAAGGCCTTGTCATCTTTAATTTTTGTACAATAGCAGCAGTAGCCAGATTGTAATAGCAGCACTCTTTATAATGCTGCTGTCCTTAGAATACTAACTCACATAGAATGGGTTGTGTAGAGATGGGGAGGAGCTTTGAAGTCAATTCTTTGCTCCCAGCCCATGCTAACCTTGATAACTTATCCAAACATCAAAACAAAACTTACACAAAATGGCAAAGTCTAATTTGTATATTCAATATGCTTCATCGGCATAATGTTGCTATTGTTTGATGCTTTACTAAAATCAAAGATTACTTAGTAAATCAGTGAGCTTTATACTGTACAATATGTACAGTATGTGTACAATATTGTTGGTTAAATAAAACAAGACATTAGATTTGTAAACTTCAAGAGCTCAAATTGTTATCTGTAACATACATTTCATTTCAACAACTATCCAGTAAGCTGAGAGATAATACTGGCTCAACATTCTACTAGAGGTTTCCATGAGTGAAGGTGGATTTGAATATGCCCTCTTGGTTCTAACCAGCACCAAGTTTAGATATTATATTGCATATCCCAAAGGTGCTTTTTCAAAAGGCAACTGAACTTTGAACTGAAGAAGCTTCTTGGATGGGAGGTGAAAGATCTTCAAGGAAAAAGCTTTTGGACAGCTGTGACTTGGATGACTGAGAATCTCCATAGACATTACATTGTATACTGTTTTCTTTAATTACTTTTTAAAAAACCTATTTAACATAATATCTCATTCAAATAATTAGCTTTGTACCAAGGGATTCATAGGGATTTTAACTTCCTATCAGCTCCAGCCAAGCTAATGGCCACAAATTGTAGGCTCCAACAATATTTGGAAGTGACAACATTGCCTGCTATTGTTTATATTGCAATCTACTAACCAACAGTAATTTTAAGAAGTAAAATGCAGTAAGTAGAAATCATTTAGGAGGCTAAATGAAATCAAATAAAATGAATTCATTATTTGTTGCTCAGATAAAATTTATCTGCTTGGTAACCTGGTCTTCTGCAGAGTATGACAGTTTCTTAAAACTCATGGAAGTTAATAAATATATACATTTGCTTCTTATCTTTAAAGTACTTTGAAAACATCAACATGAATGTTTTGTGCATATGTAAGAAGATGGAAAATGCCATAAATTTGTTTTATAAATTTACTTGGGTCAATTAACACACAGGACCGGCTCCCATATGACATTAAAAACCCATCCTTTGATTTTACTGCTGACCCTTTTAGGAAGTGGCCTGAAAATAGGGCGAATTATCAATGAAGAGGGCAACAGAATGTCAATTTTTTTTGTCTTGTAGGTCAGTACATTGCTCATTAAAAGTAAATGTTATTATGTATAGCAACTGAATCAGCAAAGAGAGAGAGAAACATAAAGGGGGGGAGGGAAATCAAGTAATTAGAGGGATTAAGTGAATGGCCAAACTGTCATTAGAAGGCTTGCAAAAGTTTTTTCCCTTAAGGTTACAAATGCGAAAACTAGACAAACTGTAACTCTTGGGTAATCCTTTCAGACATATTTCCTTACCTAAACAGAATGATCACAGATTGGCTCACTTGAGGAACTGCCTGCCACTTTGCTGAGAAAAGGGAGGGCAAACAAAACTGTGGACCTTGAGGAGATTTAAAATTTTAGACTCAGTTCCAAAGTAACCAATTGCCATTCGCTCCAAATATATTTAAACAGAGAAACAGAAAGTCCAAAGGCAGGCAAAAAAGCATTGGGAGCAGGAGTGACTTCTGACTTCCTACTGGCTTCCCCATTGAATTTCCTGGTGAAAATCTGGCAGGGAGCACTAGAAATCTTCCTTTCCTTTCCTTTCCTTTCCTTTCCTTTCCTTTCCTTTCCTTTCCTTTCCTTTCCTTTCCTTTCCTTTCCTTTCTCCTTCCCCTTCCCAGCAAGCAGGTAACCTGCTGTTGTTGCATGGGGCAGGGAGCAAGGGATTGAACAACTGTCTTGGAAACGGTCATGGGATATTGGAAATGAAGAACATGTGAGCATTGCAGCAGCTGCAGTTCACCAGCAGTCAGTATGGTACATTAAATCCCCAAATTTCATTCCTTTGGGAATTACGGATCCTGGATTTTAAACACATTCTGTATGTTAGCCCATTTGAAGAACCTTGGTTCAAAAATTGTTGCCCTATGACGCACCATTTTGCTCAATTAAAAGTCATGACTATTTAGGTTTTAGTAATATATAGATATAAAACGAAGGAAGAAAAATTCTCCATAAAAATGTGTATTAGTGTGAACAGACTGTACATTTGGTTTTTTATGACAAACATTACATTCAGTAATTAAAAAAAGAAAGGGAATGAAGTCTGTTATAAAATGTCTTTTCAGTAATGGAACATAATTACATTTGTTGTATAATTTGGATCGAATCCAGTAGCTTAGGGTTTTAAGTTGATTTTAATTATGTTTTTACAATAATTAGTGGGCCAGGTTGTGGTACCATGCTGTTGAGCACTAACAAGCCAAATACATACCCAGTGATGCACATCTGGCCTCAGCAATCTTTGCATGATTTTTTGCTTTTTTGTTTGGGTAGCTCATGACATTTTATTGTCTGAATATAACAGGCCCTCTTGCTGTTTATCACCATAAAGCCATTACATACAGAATACTCATAACAGAATACCTGTGGCTCATATCAAATATAGACAACCAAAGATGGCTTTTCCTAATCCAGTGGCCATTATTGCAGCCTAAAATTGGAAGGACTATGCAGGCCATTGAATTTTAACTTCCTGCTCACTACAGGGATCCAAATAAAATTATTAGGCAGATTTCTGTCCAACTGCTTGATTATATATAATAAAGGGAATCCCATCAACTTTTTAAACAACTGGCTACCCGGACAAATTTCTTATATCATTAGGATGCTTTTTTCTAATTTTCAATTTAAAAATATTGTTCAATGTTCTGCATTAAGATCTATTTCTCCAAACTACAGGCCACTGAAGAATGACTTTAAAGGAAGGCATATTTTGGCTGTGTTGGGAAAAGCTCCTCACCAGGGGTGAAATCTAAAAGTTTCCCCTACCTACGGTTCTGTGGGTGTGACTTGGTGGGGGGGGTTTCCTATGACAGTGGGTGTGACTAAGTTGACATCACTCACAGCCATGCCCAATAAGTCACCTGACCCCCTATCCCACCAAGCCACACCCATAGAACCTGATAGAAATTTTTTTTAAAGAAGGTTTAATTTTTGTAATTAACTGACAACAATGCATCCCACCCAGCCGTGTATCAGGCAAAGGTAGGCCCATGCGCGCCTACCTTTGCCTTCTTCCTCTGGCAGGCAGGCAGTCAAGTACTCTCTGCTCCCGGCAGCCCCCCGACTCCCTGATGTTTCACCCTGCTGAAAGGCAGAGGCAGTGGGCAACTCCGCCAGTACTGGTCCGTTTGCCTTGGCTGGCCGGATCTCATGAAAGGATTCTTATTCCCCCCCAGTGCTTAGGCGGCTCTTCCAAACCACGCACCCTGGGCGACTGGCAAGCGGCTGCTCCAGCTCTTGTGGAAGCTCTTGCGACCTTTCTGGCTCAGCCAACCCTGCCCAGGTCTCCTGCACTTGCCCTCGGCAGCGGTGTCCTTCATAGCCAGCCAACCCGAATCCCTTCTGAGACGCCGATGCTCCAGGCTAGGCATGGTATATAGCCCAAGCCAGTGATGGTAGGGAGGGCACTAGTGGCCGGGGAAGGGTCCCACAGAGCTACGGGCTGGCAGCAAGCAGAGCCTGGGGAATTGATAGGCTCCCAGTGGCTTGCCGTTTGAATGACTCCACCCTGCTTCCTATTGGTGTCCCGGAGTGGACGCGAAGGGAGGGGCGATGTGTGTGTGTGTGTGTGTGTGTGTGTGTAAGAACAGAAGGAGAGATTTGCCATGGCGGATTGATTCGGGCGTGCAAAGCTTCTGGTGACCTTTGCGGTTTGTTGGTGACCTCGTGGTTTGCAGTTTGTTGGTGACCTCGCGGTTTGCTAGCTTATTTGAAAGAGGCACTGCCGCAGACTGGTTCATGGGCATGGCCAGCCAGCAATCGCTACCGGATTGGTGAACCAGCCTCAGTCGCCACTACCAGATCAGCTGATCCGGTTGGATCCAGTAGCATTTCACCCCGGCTCCTCACCCCTAACAATATGAAAAGTTTGGCAGTAGAATTAATTGCTTACAGAGATTATGGAGTATCTTCAGTGTATTTAGACAAGCATAAACTGTACCTCTTGAAGTGGTTCATGAAAAGTATAAGCATAAGAAAAATCTCCCTACAAATGGAGACATTGCATAAATATCTTATGTATTTTATTTTTGTCTAGTACAATTGAAATCTGTATTAACATTAACAACTATGTATATAAGCACGAGAAGTCAACTTTGGGTAAACATTTCTTCCTTCAGTATTCTAGGATATTATTTCATCTAGTCCTAAATACCTATATATGAACTCATACATATATTTCAATCAAGCTGCAGTTGCAGTTGTGCTTTTTATAATTCTTCAGGGCAATATGTGTCCACTTTTGGAGAAGACTAGCCGAAATTGAGTTGTTCTGTCTCTGTTTTGGAGGGGGAGGTCTTTTGCCATACTCATTAAGCAGTGAACCATAATGTTTATTTATTCTTCCTGTTATTTTAAGTATATATTAAAGAAACTTTCTTTTAAAAATTGTTTAGCATCCTTTTCCAATGACTTTCTAAACATCAGTCTTTCAAACATCATCTTAACTATTATGTATTATTCACATGGGACTGAATTCAACTGCCATCATTCCCAATAAATATTGCCATTGATCTAGGCTACTGTCAAGCCTAGAATCTCAGAAAAAACATTAGTCTATTTACTGCATTAGTTTCCATAAGGGAGGCTTTTTTTCTTCTGTAGTTTAGCCCTAAAAGATTCATCTATATCACCACAATGTGTCATAAATAAATATGGGAGTTGAGCTTAAAGGAAGAAGTGACAGTAGTATATAATCAAGATTGTAGAGCTGTTTTTGGCCATTTTCCTTAGTATATTAAAAGCTCTATTGGTACCTGAAAATGATTTCTGATTAGAACAAGAAGATAAAAAACTGGTATACATCTTATAAAAAGAAAGACAAAGACTCAAGCACTGGGAAACACTTTCCAACTTGCTATCTATCTGAAACCAAATCAATCAATTATCAATAATAAAAATATTTTTGGTTAACTTTACTCTTTATATTATCTGTCAGGTTCCCAAACTTCAATTTGAAGAAGGGGACACAAAGGCAAAAAGTGATGCAACACTTCCTGATGTAACAGAACTTGTCATATTGATTTTATTTGAAACAGCATTTGGTCAATCAAGCAATCAAGCAATCAATCCACATATATAGATTTTCATCTAAACTCAGGTGACCCTAAGAAATGACCTATATTATACTATCTTAGCTACATGTACTGTAACTTCTATATGAACAATCTTTTATCAATAAGTGAAAACTTTCCAGGGTCCCAAGAAATGAGCATTTCCAGCCTGAGTCCCAAGATACTTTTAAAAAGAGATGCCCAATATTGGAATAATAAAAGTCTCAATGCAGATCAATTCCTTGGCACAGGAGCAGATTATTTGTAGGACTTCTCATCACAGGAGTTGCTACTCTGAATGCATGCATATTCTGTGTACATCCTCTGTTCATTTGATATATAAGTATTGTTCTTCTTTACAGCCATGATGCTTAAGATCAGAATATTGCAGCTAAAGGTCTGCAAATTTCATTTTGTCTGTTACGCGCCCTAGGTATTCATTTTTATCCTTCTGGTGCTTCTAATATATGTACAATCAAGTATTTCTTTAGTTTGTTTTGTGCTATGGATTTTCTTCATTTGAAAAGACTATCCTAAGATTAATGAATGAAACATAGAAGCCGAGCATAAAACTGAATGAATTCTAACAAAGGATATAGTTCTCTTACCTCTTCTTTTTCAGCACTCTGCAAATCTCGCCATTCTTCAGTCACATGACCAAAATCTACAGTGTTCATGGCAACTTTATATTCTCCAATAATATCATGCTTAGAAAAGCGGTCAAAGTCATATACTGCCATCACTAAAGTTTTTCCTCCCAGTTCAGAATACGGCACCTAAATTAGAAAAAGAGGGGAAAACAAGTAGCCACTTATAACGCCTTTAAAAGTGAATTGCAATTCAAAACCTTTCCTTTATTATCTGCCATCCCTGTTTAACTGAAAAGAGGGAAAAGGCACATTTTCTTGCAGAGGCCTTTGATGACATTTTTTAATGGCTACAATACAGCAATCCATAGAACAATGTGGTAGCTCATTCATCGATCAGGAAGTTTTGCCTGGAGTTCTAGTAGTTACTCTCTATCATGAAGCTAAAGACAAATCTGCCCCAGACACATAAGCTTTCAATACTGTAGGAAGTTCCCTTCAATAAATCATGCTGTCACTTCTCTCTTCCCAAAAGTTATAGGATGATAAAAAAGGATAGATGTTTTTTCCCTGTCTGGCACAGGGATACTCCATTCCCTCCAATAGGTCTAGTAGAAAAAGAATTATTGAACAATTCTTTTTTTTTGCTCTATTTATTAAGTTCTTTTCTAGGCAAATAACCCATCTCCCAAGTCAGATCAGCTTTCATAACATCCAAAAGTCAGTATGACAGCATCACAATATATTGTTGTTTTTTTATAAAATTAATCAGATTTAAGACAATATTAAGGAAAGATAGAAAGCAGCAAGGTGTGTGAGTACAGCTGGAATATTCTACTTGTCTTTAAGTATATTTTTACAAGAAGGCAACCTCTGAAATAGGTATTACTTAAAATAAAGTTCATTATGTTAACAGTAACAATTAATTAAGTTATAATCAATTCCTGGTGAGGTACAGGGTTAAACTTTAGTAAACATAAGCCTACACAAAAAAGTAAGGACGTTATAATACCTTGAATGTAAATTGTTCATTGAAGACAGGGTTAAGAGTTTTCCTGTGAACTTTTGTCTCGTATTTCTTTTTCTTATCAGGAAGCAGGAAAACCTTCACATATGGATCAGATGTACCACCCATATCTAAAGCAGGCAGCTCAGCAGCTTGAATTATCCCTACCAGAAGCTGGAAAAGGAGATGAAACAAAGGGAAAGAATTAGTTCAACAAAATTTTAATCAGGCATTTATGGAGAACTTGTTCCTGACATGTCAGTGCATTAATACATACATACATACATACTAGTCTTTTCATTTTCTGATGCTCTTTGTGTCAGGAATATGTGAGGAATATATGAGAATAGTAAGGCCTATTAAGTTCTGGACCAGATGAAGCTTTAACCAAACATGCTTCAGGAATTCGTAAACAAAAGGATTACCACAGGACAGGAGCTAAATTACATGAAGCCTGTCTCAAGCTGTATCTGAACTAGAAAGATGTACTTGGAGACATTACTTCAATCAACAATTACTCTAAAAGGACTGAAATGTCTTGCTTTAAGTAGCCATAATCTGAACGAACCTTTGCCTTAAAGAATTCAACTTGGGCTTTTTTTTCTTTCATATATTTAGTAAATTATATTTTAATCTAAAAACCAGTATACTGTTCATTTGGTAATAGCCAATGATAATCCAAGTAAGTATTATTCAAAGAAATTTGACTTCCAAGGAAGATAGGACAAATTGAAGAAGTGAAGTCAATAACTACCACAGTGAGTAGTGAGTAGAACCGGTGAGGAACCAGTGAGTAGAAGGTTTTGTGAAACGTCTCCAGATAAGGGAGAAATGGAGATCACCATTTGTGCTCTAGGAGACCTCAGAACAGCACTTTGCTGCAGGTTATCAATACTGGGTTTTAATTCATAAAATTCTAAGATCATATTTGTTTCAAACCTGATTGCTCTGAAAGTCATAATCCAAGGAATATTGGATTTTCCCTAATTTCTCCTCTTCTTTGGCTTCTTCTTTGTCTTCTCCATCAGTCAATCCAGTTTCAGCATCATCATCCTTAAGGGCCTGTAAACAATGAAGAGCAATAAAAGTGCCAATAAGGACAACTGATTTATAAGCAAAGCCCTAAAATAATCTCATAAAAAAATAAAATCAAGCACTTTTGCTTGTGAAGCAAAAAAAGCAAGCATGATGACATTTTGTTGTCTATATATATTTAGATTGGTCCAAATATACAAAAGAATTATCAGCAGCAAGCAGTAAAGGAGCTATGAAAGAAGGAAAAGGCCTCTCTTGGGGATATTGCAAGCAACAATTGTTTCAATGCCTGAAACATAAAGAGAATGTCATCTTGATATTAATTTTAAAAATCAAATTGAATCAAACTGCTTGTCCAAAGACAGTTGAGAATAAGCATGCTATTAAATAAGCAAGGTTGCAAAGTCCTCCAATTTAAACCAATTGTACATGCTGTGAATCACCTACGTTAAAGCAAAGTGCTTCTGCAGAATTACTGCTATTTTAATGTTATTGCATATAATTTCTTCAAAAAGTGAAATGTCAAACAGCTTCAATGTTTTTGTTTTCATTTAGGTTGAACGTAGAAGCAAAGGTACCACTAAGACATTAACAAATGTATGGTCACAAAAAAATCAGGACTCCTTTCATTCTCTTTCTCTTTTCATTGGATATTAATTAAAGATAGGCTGAACCAAAGTGATTTAAAGATATCTCATTTTTAAACACTTGCAAATTTATCTGAAATAAAGTATCATTAATTTTAAGAAGGCACTGAGAGTAATTTCCAACACAGACTTTATAAAAAAGAAAGAAAAAGTTAAAAGTATTGATTGAAACGAATTTCCATCATATTATAATTTAGATTTAAAAATGGACAGACAATATTTTGTGTGCCAACTTTTGAGATTTACTTCCAAATATCTATGTTTAACATTTCAATCAACAGGCAGGGCTTCTCAAAAAAATATGTTCAAGGATTTAATTGAGTTAGTTATAATATTATATGCATCAGCTACATTGAATTTGATGAGATTTTTGAATAAGCATCATGAGATTGTACAGCATTATTTTATATTTAAAACAACAGGGAAAAGAGGTCCAGTGATTACAATGACATTTTAGGATTGTAGATTTTAGTTAGCATGAAACTTAAATTTGTTTCATCATGTACTAAAACAAAATAGGATTAACATTTTATTTTAGGTGATAGAAACTGTATGATTACATGTACAAAAATATTACATCAATTGCTTTTTTTGCAGTATGAAAATAATTTGTAATGTATGAGGAGAAAACTCTCATTCTCATAATTTACCTTTTTATTTTAGTCTTTACTCTTTGTTCTTTATATGTATGCCAACTGGCACTGATGGCTATTTGAGCTAATGGAATAGAATTATCTAATTTCTATAAAATAGATCTGATTCAACCTCATTTGGGATTCAAAGATAATAAGAATAAAGCCACAAAACATATATTATCATATGATTTAATAAAATGTATTAAGAAAACAAGATAAAAAAGGATTTTAAAAATGAAACCAAAACCAATCCTAATAAAGGAGAATATTTGTAGCTCAGGATTGACATGAAGGGTTCTTGGTGCTCTCTGAGCTTGCTTGTTTTCTTGCAGATGTTTCATTACCCAAACTAGGTAACATCATCAATGCTAGGCTGATCACTAGCACTGATGATGTTACCTAGTTTGGAAAATCAAACATCTGCAAGAAACGTCTGCAAGAAAACAAGAAAGCTCAGAGAGCACCAAGAGAGCACCCCTCATGTCAATACTGAGCTACAAATATTCTTCTTTATTAGTGAAATTTGATTATCTTGGAAAAAACTCAACTCTCCCCTCCTAGTATAGCTCCATTCCTTCTTTTAAAACTCTGCCAGTTAATTCAGATTTTGCCTTAATTTCAGTTCAACCTGACTTTTTTTTCTCCAGTTGCAATGTTCTGCATCACAATACCATATAGATCAGTGGTTCTCAACCTTCCTAATGCCGTGACCCTTTAATACAGTTCCTCATGTTGTGGTGACCCCCAACC
>JANHFM010003301.1:88477-99164 GCA_032468115.1 Grayia smithii | reverse complement strand
CTCCTCCTCCTCCTCCTCCTCCTCCTAATTTCCCATTCATATATTAACCAGATCAAAGATCCTAACAACTAACCAATCAATAATAAACAGAAAACATCTTTTTACAATTCCAAAACATCCCACCAAAAAGGAAGAAGGGTTGGTTGGGGTGAAAAAAAGAAAGAAAATGCAGGCCCCAATTTTTATATGTTACAAATCATTTCTCCCTTACAGATTCCTCTACACTAATAGAGAATTTAAGGTGTTACTTATTTTACAGGTCAACACAAATAATCTGAGTCAAATTCTAAAAGGGTAGAAACTCCATTTATGAAAATGTTCTTGGATATCATACTGTACCAGCTCACCACCACCACAAGCAATAGCGTTTCAGCTACTGATATGCAGAAGCTTTTTTGTGAGACAACAGCTTTAAAAGTCAGGACACACAAAACTCTACTACTGAATTCTGAAACCACCCGGGCAGCGTAACAGTAATAAGATGTCAAGAGCAGGAAGTTTACAAGCGATGTGCATCTTATGCCATTAAAACAAGCACTAGTGTTACTTTGACATTTATAAATGCTAAAGTGGTGACTTTTATCTTATTGTTCATTCCACTGCAGGGGTTGTTGTTTAGAATGTTTGCCTTCTGGTGCTTATAGATTATTTCTTAATTTTATTTGGTTTTTTTACACAGATGCAAGGGGAACCCCACTGCCCTCACTAGTTGCACTGTTGTCAAGATTACTACACTATGTAATTTGAGGCACGGCTATAAATTATACCGGGTAAGCTAGCATATGGTTTGGTGGCTGTCCTTAAATGTCCCACCATAAAATCATTTACATCATAAACAAGTTGGAAGAACTTTAAATGCTGAAAGTAAGTGTTGTATGCAAATAATTTTAAAGTCCCTCTTTAGAAGAGTTGCACAAAGAATGTGAGTCCAACAGGTTTGAGCATCAGCACCTAGCAAGCCAGTCCATCTGCTTGCTGAAAATCCCAGGAGACTTTCTATTACAAAAGGAAACTGCCAAGGATAAGCCACCATCGAGGTCTTTCAGTATCTCTCTGTTAGTTGTAGGTTCACGAACAACGGAAAGTGTATCATCTCAATTTTCCAGCAGTAGTTCTCCTCTTCCGAATGTACTTGTTCATCTATTAAAATATTTATAGCCCACTCCCAACTCACGGTGGGATACAAGTAAGGCAACACACTAAGAACACGCTAGATTAAAAAGGTTGTTCCCTGCCATGCTGTTGCAGAGAACTGCAAATGTTATTCTTCTGCTGTCCCTCCAGATGTTAAGCTGTGTGTTTGATGGCTGACTCTCCATGGACTTGCTTTAAAGATAAAGCGAATCAAAGGTCACCTGACATGAGATGGTGATCACCAGAGCATGGTCTGCATGGCTGGAGTCCTGGAAGCTGGATTTGTAGCTTTTGAGTACCTCACGCTTCCTCCTCTTTCCTTGTCATTCATGCCTGGCGGGAAGATGAACAGGGGAAGTGCCAGGTGGGAGAAACAGGTGAAAAGAGGCATTTGCATACATGATGGGGCAAGGATTAAAAATACTTTTCTTTGCCTAATGCAATTTCACACAGCTTGATTGTTTATTTAGCAGAGACGGCAGGTCTACTCAGGTACAGAAGAACTGCTGTCTCCGGTTTAAAAAGATAATTAAGCCCAGAGTTGCTTAATAGTGAAATAGGCGGCATATACGTTTAATAAGTAAAAAAAATAAACAAGTATCTGAGTGACTCCTTCTCCCCATCTTGCATCCCTAAGAATTATTCATGAATACACGAAATACAACCTTGTCTCATTCTGAAGTAGACCTTCGCTTGTCTATCCACCTGTTATGGCAGGTCTTTCTCAGTTCAAAGTATGATTGAGATGATGATGGTGACGGTGATGATGGTGGTGGTGGTTTTGCATACCAAATACTTGGTTCTGTTATTGAGCCATGTCTCTTTTTGTATGGGTTCATCAGAAAATAAGCAGCAATTCTCCACTCATGGTGGTCATTTCCTAGCATATCTGGAGAGCTGAAAGAGATTTATTTTGTTTATTTTATGGTATAGTGTTTTGGTATAGAGCTTGACACTGTCTATAACTTTTACATGAGCTTGCAATTGCAAAAAGGCATATGTCCAGGGGTGGTATTCACTTACCTTCGCTACCGGTTTGCAAATGTGAGCGCGCGCACACTCTCTCTCAGCTCTAGGAAGGACGCAAGGGCAATTCACTTCCAAAATCTTGCCCCAAAACAGCAGGAACTAGTCTAGGCAATCACTAGGAGTCAGTACTGATTTGAAGTTAAACACACATACACACACACCCACACACACACCCACACACGCGGAAACACAGTTTTATTAAAATGTGGATGTCGGGTAACGCGTCCGACACACGCCAGAAACCGGACAAACACCCGCTACCACACGTCCACCCTAAACATCACGAATGTGCACCTGTGAACCAGAGGGGACGACGGCGGCTTGTTCCAGCCCAAACGCTGGAAGATTATCCCGTTTGGGCTCAGATCCACCCACCGACATAAACGTTTCCAACATCCATGCTTATTCGGCTAATAGCACTTCCGGGTTTGTGGGTGGGGCCTGGATCGGGCGTGGGGTGGGGCGCGGGGCGAGGCGCAATCGCAGTTTGGCGTGGGTATTTAAACACATGTAAACGCACATAGCGCTTGACGCTAATTTCACGCCGGATTGGCATTCCTTTATTTTCCGTTTGAATAAACCATAGAACTGAAAGGCTGCTGTTCGTGTGTTGTTTCCAAATGAGTAAGTGATAGATACACATAGGGGGGCCTTCCATTGCACCCGCCTTCAATTTGGGGTCTCTGTAGCTTCGCGGTTATTTCAAAGCTTAATGGAAAGGTTGCTGCATGGCCTTAGCGGTGGCAGCCCTTATTTTGACAATGTCTTAATTTCAGCTTCAGACAAGGAAGGGCTGTGTAGGAAGCTGAGGGCCGTACTTAACAGGTTCCGGACCGCTGGACTCCATTTGAAGCGGCAGAAGTGCAGGATCGGGGTTCCCCAAGTGGAATTCTTGGGATTCCTCATTGATGCCCTGGGAATTAGGCCATCACCCTCTAAAGTTGAGGCCATAAAAAACGCCCCTACACCCACTTGCAAGGCCGACTTGCAGGCCTTTTTAGGACTACTAAATTTTTATGCCGTTTTTTTGCCACACATCCATTGCTGAGCCTCTGCACCGGCTATTAGACTCTAAAGTTCCCTGGCATTGGAATGACAACACCGCGGCCACTTTTCTGGTGGTCAAGGAGCTGCTGTCCTCTGATGCGGTGCTGATCCAATTTTTGGACAGCCTGCCTTTAGTACTAGTTTGCGATGTGTCCCCTTTTGGCCTGGGAGCTGTCCTGAGCCATGTGCTTCCTACAGGGTTGGAGGCTCCCATTGCCTATTACTCCCACACGTTGACGGCCCCAGAAAGGAATTATAGTCAACTTGACCAGGAGGCCTTAGCCGCCATCGCTGGAATTAAAAAATTCCATGACTACCTTTATGGCCGGCCCTTCAGTTTAGTGACGGATCATAAGCCCTTACTTGGATTCTTGGTGGGAAACCGGCCAACCGATCCTGGCTGCCTATAACTACCAGCTGCAGTATAGGCCAGGTAAGGACTTAGGGCACGCTGATGCTCTCAGTCGATGCCCTTTGCCACACTCCAGCCCAGACCCTGCCCCAGCTTCCACTGTTCTTCTTGTGGAGGAACTGCCCTGCCCCCTGACAGCTCAGGACATTGCTCGGCATTCTGCCAAAGATCCTGTCATCTCCCAGGTGCTAGATTGGGTCCGCAGAGGATGGCCATCAAATCCGGGGCTAGAAGAGTTTGTACCATTCATGCGCCGGCAGCACGAGCTGTCGGTCATGAGGGGGTGCCTGCTATGGAGTTCTAGAGTAGTGGTTCCCCCTTCCCTGCATTCTCCAATTCTTGCATGTCTCCACGATGCCCACCCTGGCATTATACGGATGAAAGCCAGGGGACGCAGTTACGTTTGGTGGCCCCATATGGACAGGGAATGGGTGGCTAAGTGTAGCATTTGTCAGCAATCCCATCCAGCCCCTCCATTGGCCCCAAAATGGGAGTGGGACGCTCCAAAAACTCCCTGGTCACGCATACATGTGGATTTCACGGGGCCATTCTTTGGGCGGACGCTGTTGGTCGTGGTTGACGCTTACTCTAAGTGGGTGGAGTTATCCCTCATGACCAGGACCATGGCAGACGCAACCATCAAGGTTTTAGAGAGGTTGTTCGTAATCCATAGCCTACCGGATGTCCTTGTGATGGACAACAGGCCTCAATTTACGGTGGCACCCTTCCAGTTGTTTCTGGCTAGGCTTGGCATTCTCCATGCCCCCACAGCTCCATTTCATCTGGCTGCCAATGGCCTTGCTGAAAGGGCTGTCAGATCTGTAAAAGAGGCGCTGGGTCGTTTGGGCCCTGAAAATTGGCATCAAGACATTTGCCGGTACCTTCTAGCCCAGTACACTACTCCTTGTGCAACCACGCTGGTCAGCCCAGCAGAGTTACTCATGGGCCGGAGGCTCAGGACCACATTAGACAGATTGAACCCTGGATACATGGCTAAACCGTCCACAGGCACCCCACCCCCTGCCAGGGTTTTTGCGGTGGGAGACCCTATCTTTGCGCGTAATTTCAGCTCTGGTCCAGCGTGGCTTCCTGGACTGGTCACTGATCTAACCGGACCCTATTCTTACAGAGTTAAACTCAGCGACGGACGCGAATGGAGACAACATATAGACCAGCTGAGGGCGCGGCATCCACTCTCGAATACCCAGCTACCAGAACCAGCCCAGGACTTCCCCGAACACCCCTTGGGTCACTCCACTGTAATGCCACAGCATGCAGCAGATTCACAGATTGGACGCAGGTTGTCTACCCCGTATTCCCCGACTGTCTCACTTCCGGTGGCTGACTTACCTGAAGACCGAGGTCCGTCGGCGAGGGATGTCCTATCTGCAACAAAGAGTATGCAGGGGCGGGTGGTTCCACAGGCTACACCATCATTGCCTGCTCCGGCGGCAGAGGTCCCAGCCTTGTGGCACTCAGGATGCATACGCCGCCAACCTGCCTACCTGTCCGACTACTCATGCCTCATCCGGGGGGTGACGGGTGTTAAGTCCTGACATTAACTGTTGCCAGGCTGCGCTGATTGGTTCCAGCACGTCAGCCTTAAGGCGGGAGAATCGCCTTTTTCCTGATTGCTGCACAGTTTGACAGTTCGTTCTCTCCTCAGGCTGTCTTGTATTTTTGTTCAGTTCAGTTGTTATCGTTCCAATAAATGGTTAACTTGCCAGTGTCTGCTTCAGTTACTACACGCCGACCTCAAAACATAGCAAGACCATTCTCATTTAAGTCCTAATTTCCACTAGCAGGTTTTCGGTTTTATACTCTGTAATCAAAGTGAACCTTTGGGCGAGTCAATAAATCAGATAAGAATTTATTTATCCAATTTTCTGGTTGTACTTTTTTTTTTAACATTGCCCTGGGGACGCCCAGTTGTGGGGCTCCTTTCTTTTCTTTTTTATTATTCTTTTTTTATTTTTTAAAACAACAAAACATAAAAAAACACGAACATGAAACATACATTCCTTTTTTACCACATTTTTGTAACGGTAATCTTCTATTCTACTTTAATTGCATCCAGTTTGCATTTGGGGTAAAAGACAGCATAGAATTGCTAACTTGTAATAAAAGGAGACAAAAAACTTGAAGAGATCCTTGGCATTATTATCAACAGAAAATAGTATCACACAGTCCATGAAATCTATTCATGGAGGCCTCCCTCCATGGCTGCAGCATCTTCCAAAGACGGTGTAGAAGATTAGATTAGATTAACAGAGTTGGAAGGGACCTTATAGGTCATCTATTGTATTTTAACTCTTTTTAAATTTTAAATTTTATTGTTTTATAGTCATATTTGTACTGTATTTATACAAATGGTTTTATTTGATTGTTTATTGTCTGTTTTATATTGTGAGCCGCCCTGAGTCCTCCGGGAGAAGGGCGGCATATAAATTCAATAAAATAAATAAAATAAATAAATAAATACTAACTTGGTGGTTATTTCTAATTAAATATGCACATAAAAGAATAAATCAATCTACAGTTCTCACTCAAAGCACAAATGACCAGGCTCAAATTATCATACTTTACTGTAGATACATTATGTAAAAACCTAGCTCTCTGGAGAATGTTGTGATATTGGGACAGGTGGAAGGAAAGAAAAGAAGAGGAAGACCAACAGCAAGGTGAATGGACCAAGGTACAGTAGCAACGGGTGTACTTCTGGAAGACTTGAAGGACCAGGTTAGGGACATATCATGAACAAAATTTTACTATGGGTTTGCTAAGAATCAACAACATTGCCTTAATAGCAGATAATCAATTAATAAAATAATAAATTTCTTATTGTCCATTGGTTGGCAATCTTTTCAGATACTGGATTCCAGCATACAATATGATGACTAGATATTCTTAAACCATCTCAAATGTCATGAAATTTTAAGTAGTAATCATAAACACTTATTCCTGACTTTGGTGTTCTCATCTGATGTTTTGTCACCTAAGATTACCAAAATCTTATTAAATTTGATGACTCTGCAAAATTTTAAACCAAATAAATAAACAAAGCATTACATTGAGGGGGAATCTCAATGTGTTTTTGTGAGATGACAGATAACTCAGCCATCTTGGTTACTATGTTGTGAACTCCTTCTTAGAAATATCAACACTTATTATGTGTTGTAAACCTAGTACACCTAATAAATTTCAGATGTTCTGAACCTGAGCTACAAATTTGAAAACACTTAGGAGCTGCATCTATATCAGCCCAAACTCAAATTAAGGGTGCTGATCAAGAAAATAATCTGACAGAAATTTAAGAAATTTCCATTATAACAATTGTAACTTGTCAATTTTCAATATAGTACATAATATCATTATCTCAGTCTGTGCATTTAAATATTCAAAATCAAGTACAGTATACATTTAAGAACATGGTATATACTTTACCTGATCTTTCAAGTTCTTGCCTAAATCTTTTACATCTTTCATGTTAATTGCATTCTTCCCTCCCTTCTCCTTGCCCTTCTTCTTGTTTTTCTTTTTGAACAAGCATTTCTTACACAGACAGAAACAGCAGGTAAGGACTAATAGGATGGCAACTATGGCTATGGCTATTAAGGCCCAAGGTGGCACTGTGAAGAGAAAATACACACAAAATAGAGTAACAGATTGTTAATCAAGAAGGCAAAGACAGAAGCTATATTTTTTAGTAAAGTTAGCATAGTATAATTAGCAATCATTTTCAGTATGTCTAATAATAGAAGATCACAAGATACAAAGAGAAATAGAAAGACAGTGGCAAAAGAAAGCAGAAGTAATACCAATAGTAATAGATGCCTTGGATGCAATTCCAAAACAACTGGAGCACCAGTTGAATGATAAATTCATCATCGGTCAATTGCAATAGGCAGCTGTACTCAGAACAGATTACATTTTGTGACAATACCTTTAACACATCAAATACTAATTTCTGCCTATCCCAGGTCCTTTGAAAGGACTGAACAGGTGGATAAAAATGTCAAATCCAGTCTAACTCTGAGCAAACAATCATAATAATAATACTTGCAAAAGGCAGCTTTGCTTGAAACAGGTTACATCCTGCAACAATATCTTTAACATTATCAAACAATAAGATCTGCGTAACCCAGGTCCATAGGAAGGACAAAATGGATAAAAATGCCACATCTATTTTAAACATCTGGCTGAATGTGCAATGAATCACAATAATAATATTGACCTATCATTGGGTTTTATAATCTCACTAGATTAAGAAAAATTGGTATACTAATAAATCTGAATTATCCATCAAAACCAACAGGAAATCACAGTCCATAGGCAATTGCATTTCTTCAGAAAAAACAGTTTGAGTCTTATGACCTTCTAATTTTTCTTCCGCTGAGGGAAGCATGAGTTTAACATAAAACTACCCTCATAACCCACCTTGCATTGTGGCCTGGAAAAGAAAGCAAGCTTCAAGTCAGCAGGAGCTGGTCATCCAGATCTTAAGAAAACAAGTGTTATGTGATCTGAACAGTCACATATAAGCAGCATTTATCCACTTGCTGTTGCTTTTTCTTGACAATGACTCAGATGCAGGTCAAGGTCATATTAAGTGAAGGTCAATGACTATCCAGTAGAAATAAATTTATATTATGAATGCTCATAAATTAGAGGCATTATACAAATGAAATAAGTATGTGTGAAAGTGGTATAAAAGAGAAACAGTTTATTAAAAACCCTATAAAATCAGAATGATGTGTAGGCAGCATTTCTATCATATAAAGCAAGGTTCATAGTGACTATGAAGGAAAACTTTACTTAAATGGAATCAGAGTTTTAAGCCAACAAAGGTCATGCAGTGAAATAAATTATGTTACTTAGATGGCGTAATTTTATTTAGCTTTACTATATTACTATCACATTTTTCTGAAATCTTGTAAAAAGATTTTAAAGGAAGCATATATGCTTGCTCCCAGAAAAGTATACAATCTGTCCGATGTAGAAAATATTCTTCCAAACAACTTACACAAAAATCTCTACACTTATGTTGTGAATGTCATTTGACAGATGGCACCCGAGAATTATAAAAAGAAAATGTACAGCGTAAGTGCATTATAAATTAACTGGGCAACATAGTAAATATCAAAAGTTAATATTTCATTGTTAAAAGTTTTATAAAAGGAATTGCCAGTTCAGACATTTATTGATACTTATTAATTTCTGGCATGTACATTGTGACCTGCCCATTTATAAGACCTATGGATTATTCCTTTTTGTTAGCTCCTATATTTGTGCATTGGTTGTGATTATTCTTTGGGAATTGGATTTTAGGAGGAATTTTGGTTTATATTATCCATTATTATTCATGGCCGAATGAATAATTAAAAATGTTTTTTTGTGCATCAGGATCTGTTCAAGAAAGCTGCTATCTAAGGAAAAAACATGGCAAGGGTCTATTCATAGTATATGCCAATATTTAAAATGATCACATGAATCAATATTCTTCTTTCTAGACACTACTTTGTTAAAACATAAACTCAAGAGTTATTTCAGTATTGTGGATCTGCATACCATTTTGACATCTCCATTTACAAGACATTTGGAAAAAAAATCTTTGTGCATTCAGTCTGAAGCTCTGAAAAAGTCTGTAGTGCATTTGGGTGACCTTCTTATTTTTGACTAAGAACTTTTTCAATCAGGTGAACAATTTTCTGTTCCAACCAAGTGAATAGAACTGAAATTGAAATAATAAATGGATAGAGCTGCTAAATGTGCAAAGGTTTTAGCAAAAGACATGAATCAGACACACTGGTAGCTACTATCTCTAGTGTTAGATTGTAAAGATAAAATTTTTATCACGCTGCTTAAGAAATCATTAACTGCATCATTAAAGAAAGTTAATGGAATCTACATATCTATATTGATTATTTGTGATTCTGAAATAGTCTTCCTTTTCTTTAAAATCTGGATAAGCAATTCTAATAAGATATCTCACAAAAAAAGAAAAACAAAAATTATTGGGGGAAAAACCAGAGTCTAGAAACACCTTTTCTGCCAAACAAATTTATTTAAAAAATTTATTTGCAGCTCACAAAAAATTATGCCTTTCAATACAACTTGTTAGTTAGAAAAAATGCTGCCAGACTTCCGATTTTTTACTGTTATAAACTATTATGGCTGTCTGCCTACAATGTGTAAAAGAAAAAGAAAGGAAAAGAGGTTAATGCTATGACAGATATATAAAAATAATGATATATCAGCTAACAATTGGGTGGATTGGTTACATTCAACTACTATTACCTACATGATTTAGTCTGCAATATCAACTATATTTGAAATTAATGTGTTTACAGATTTCAGTAGATAAATTACTTCAAGCTTAAAGCAACAAAATTTCAACACAGAGCTTTAAACCAGAACAACTGCTAACTTAGTTTTTTAAAGCAAAAGGGGAATTACATCTGCCTTAATTGGATTGAAATAATATTGCCATTATGATATTTTTTCATTGTATTATCTCAATTAAATGCACACTTTTAAAAAGCTACATTTTTTTTTTGCTTGGAAGAGAACATCTAGTTCTTGAACATACGGGCACAAACCAGAATTTATTTTGGTCAGGCCAACAATGTAATTTTTTTAAAAACTCTTAAGACATGCAATCAAACTTATTAAATTAAACAAGGGGAAGCCTTTAATCATATGTGAACTATGCAGACTCAATTTGACATCATGAGATTATTCGAATTAGAATTTGTGAGACATGTCACTATAACAACAGCAACAGCAGCAACAACAACAAGAAATAAGCAGCAGGATTTTTGCTCATCCTGCAAACAAGGTCACTACAAAGAATGAAAGTCACCAGATTGGCAAAGTGGGAGAATGACAAGGGACTCAGATATCTGGTGCTGAACAATGCTACTTCCCAAACACCTTGCTAATATTGAGTGCTTTTGAAAGCTTTTTGGCACAAAGTGAGTTGTCACTGAAGATTTAAATATGTCTCTGAATTGAAAAGAGAAGCAAGGAAGACATTGTATTAGATGAGTCACTTGGCACAACCCC